>CM059222.1:19864261-20031761 GCA_030347435.1 Clarias fuscus
AAATATGAAATCATCCCCTCCTTCAAAAGGTTGATTTTAAGATGCCAGCCCTGTGAAGCATTCATTCATTCATTCTAATCTGAGATTTCCGAGGCTGGGAACTCGTCCTCTTCAGCAGAGGTAAGTCTTGGTCTTTCTCTCCCGCAGCATTTACATGTACACCATTTGGCCGACAGACCTACCCAGAGCGACTTACATTGCTTTTAATCTTATTATTCATCTGAGGAGTTGAGGGTTAAGGGCCTTGAGGGACTCGAGCTCTTGGTGGCAACTTGGTGGTGTTGGGGTTTGAACCTGGGACCTTCTGATCTGTAGTCCATTCAAAGTTCTTCAAATTTCTGAGTTCATGGCGACTGAGCTTCATGGCGTAAATTAATGATGAAGTGTTGTTTGTTTTTACTTAAATACAGAATTCAATATGCGTTCTTGATATCTTCCAAGTTTTGACTCCTACTGTACACACGAGAGCTCTTTATGGAATGTCTTTGATTCAAGAAACAATTATGAAGAGTTATAACGTGAGTTCAAAAAGTCCCTCTGCGTTGGCCGCGTAGAGTAGTTATTATTCATTTAATAAAACTCATTCTTATTCTCACTCATGTATTAATTTGTTTATTTATTAAATCTGTCTATATAAAATCTGTGTATTTATCGCCAGCTTTAAAAATGGGATTCCACTAGAAAAACACATGTTCACACAAAAATACACGGCCGACGTTAAGCAAAGAGCGCCTCGGATACGTTTCAACAGACCGGCGGCGCCAAAAACGAGAGAGCACGTCAACACACTACTCGTACTCTACAATATGTTATCATTTACAAAATCATTTCCACACGTGCAAATAAAACTCCAGGCTTCAGTCTGTGTCATTTTCAATGCCTTGTTCAGACTCCGGGCGAATCCGACCGATTTGTTTCACAAATCTGATCATTAGGACCGACTCTCCTCGCTGCTATTTGAAAGTAATCAAATTGGATTTGACTCTGTTTAGACTGACGGCCCAAATCCAATGCATTGTAAACCTATTTGCATTGGTTGCTGTGGTAACAATGCCGGAGGTGCGGGTAGCACTTGTGTTGTGTGATGTCAAATACTGGTGATTTATAACAGACAAACAGATAACAAGGACAACAGATAGGAGTGGAGATATCACAGCTCACCATCTGGGTTATGCCGCTGTCTAGTCGTGGTCCAGAACAACCCTGCTGCACCAGGCAATATCAGCGTTCCTGACCACGGTTCAACCACGGTTCCATGTAATCATATGGTCCTGAACTAGTTCCTGCATTCATGACCTCCAGACTGGACTATTGTAGTGCATTACTAGGCGGTTGTCCTACTGTACATCGTCAATAAACAAGCTACAGTTAGTCCAAAACGTTCGCCAAATTTCTCACCAAATCAAGAAAATTTGCTCATATAACCCCAATGCTATCATCCCTCCACTGGCTACCTGTTAAGTTTAGAATTGATTACAAACTAGCACTACTTACGTACAAGGCTCTAATTGGTTTAGCTTCCATGTGTCCTGCCAGTCTTCTGATACGATTCTGTTACAATCCGCCACGCTCCATAAGATCACAAAACTCTCGATTTCTAGTTCGTAGTAGTTCCCAGAATATCAAAATATTAAACTTCCAGCTGCCTAACACACAGTATGTCGGCGTAAAAAACCCTTGGTTCCTCTCAAGGTTTCTGCCTATTTCCATCTCAGGGAGTTTTTCCTTGCCACCGTCGCCATCACCATTGGCGTGCTCATCAGGGGCAATCTGATCACTATCATCTATACATACACATTTCCATAATTTTCTTTTCATTTTGTAAAGCTGCTTTGAAACAATGACCATCGTTAAAAGCGCTATATCAATAAAATTGAATCTAATTAAATTGAACTTCCATATCACATTGAGGAATCTGAGCTGAATCTAATTTTAAACCACCTCTGGATGAAATTGGATTTGCTCAAATCAGGTTCAATATGTTTTAGCTACATAACTATATGACTTTCCACATTGTTCTGCTTGTGATTGGACACAAATGAGGACTAAATGCTCTAAGTTGTGACTTATCTTGCATAACCTACACACTCAACATCTGATATACTTCTACATCAATTCTGTCTTATTGTGAATTTTATATAGAAAGTTTTCTATAATTGTATAATTTATGTTTTATTTGAATACTATATTTCCTTTTCAAATTTTAGGTCGCAGGTGGTCGTATAAGCATTATCATACAGAGTATCATACAGATTTTATCCCCCTAATTTAGTCGTGTCCAATTCCTCCCCATCACTAGGGGGCTTCCACATTAACGCTACTACCACCACTCGGTTGCGAGACGATCACGTGTTTCATCCGAACAAGGTGACGCCAGCCGACCGCATCTTTTCGCATCTTTTCGCGGTCGCACGCACCGTTGGGGGAAGAGTAACACACTCGGAGGACAACGCTATCCGCTTCTTCCGCTTGTGTGAGCTCACAGACGCCCCTGGTTGGCTGTAGAGCCGTGATTAATGTGGGAGCACTAAGTAGCTCTCATCCCTCCCCTCTGAGAGAGGGGTCGGCCAATCAGCTCTCTCTAGACCTCCGGCTGCGAGAGATTACAGCATCACCCGGGAATTGAACTCGCGATCTCCAGATGATCATAGGGTGACCACTTTACCGCTGCGCCACTCATACTGTGTATATTTGTGTATGCGACAACGCAATCAGATTCTAAACTGACTCCAATCTTCATATGCCGAAAATCAGATAGTATGCCTAATAGTCCGCGTAGCCCTGGGATCAGTCCCTGAACTCATTTGAAGCGAAGCACAGAACCCGGGGTTTCAGGTGGACCAGAAATCAATTCCCTGAACAATGCCAGGGTTTACAAACAGCTTTCACACTTGAGCAAACATAACCGAAACCATGCTGTACGAGACAGAGGGAAGACCCTTTGCCTGTTGGGCACCGTGTCCTGAACGCGAGTGTAATGTTGGGGTTGTACAGTAGTCGATGTGTCTGTGTGACTGTTAACTCTGCTGCTGAGACACAGGAAGCCTAAAAGCTTTTCATCAGGTGTTTCAGCATGTCGGCTAATACGCTTCCCCTCAAACACTTTGTGTGACCAATGCAACAAATATCATCTGTCCTAATGGTGGCCAGCCCTCTGTGTGTCTGTGTGTGTGTGATGGGGTTTCATTACATGTGTGGCTGAACAAAATTCAGTCTAAGCTGTAAAAGATTTGGGGCATGGATTTGAGATTCAAGGTCACCATGTGCGTCTACAGTGTGTGTGTGTGTGTGTGTGTGTGTGTGTGTGTGTGAAAGGCAGGGGGGTGTTCTCTAGACGACTCCTCTACAGCAGGAATGAGAGGATTGAAATTCCATTTTTGTTTGAAAGCAACAGCAAGTGTGACCTAAGACCATCAAATCCATGCTGTGCATCTCTCTCTCTCTCACTCTCTCTCACTCTCCATCTCTCTATCCCCTGCTTACCATTCTTCATTTCTCATTTCGGAAACATATAGCGCTTTCCCCATTCCATTTGCATTCTCATAGCGAGAAACTGAATCTGGGCTCGGGTTAGTTAGAGAGTCAGATATGAGATTCTAGATGAAGAGTTGTGTTATGAAACAAAAGCCTGCAGGTCGGAGTCGTCCTGCTGCTGATGAGGGATTAGGGCTTGGCTTTGGCCGAAATGTTAAGTGCCGTGTCTTGCCTAATGAAGAGAACTGCGAGAGAAATGTGCCTTCGAGGGAGAGAGAGAGAGAGAGAGAGAGAGAGAGAACAAATGAACTCTAATGTGTGGTTGTGTGAATGTGTTGTATTCCCTCTCAAACAATGTAGATCTAATTTACAGCCACACCATGTACAAATATGTGCATATTATAATAAATAGCCCTTTATTTATACTTACTTTATATTTTAGACTGTTTTTCCTTCCTCGAATACATACAGTACATACAAACACACTTGAACATTGCAGGAGTTGTTTTAGATCCGGTTGCAGACTGACTGGGCTTTAATGAGGTTTCATTAAAAAGCCAGCAGCATCTTTAATGAGTCCACTGTTGTGTCGTTTGTGTTATGAGGTAAACACTCAACTAATAACTACACACTACTAAAAAAAGTGTGTGTGTGTGCGTGTGTGAAAGAAAGATATATACTACAAGTCAGTTCTTGGTACATTGTGAAACAATGCTGAAGGCGTCCAAAATGCAATAATCTTCCTTTAAATAGTTGATATTGAGGTGTGTCTGCTATTCACAGTACACTCTGTAAAGCCATCATAACGGCTCCAATCTGAAAGTTTGGACAGGTCTAAACCAGTTTTGCACATTGCACATTTATGGACATTTGCACACACCCTGGAAATTCATGGACATTTATGGACATTTGCACAGACCCTGGACATTTATGGACATTTGCACACTCCCTGGACATTTATGGACATTTGCGCACACCCTGGAAATGTATGGATATTTATGGACATTTGCACAGACCCTGGAAATTGATGGACATTTATGGACATTTGCACACACCCCTTAAATTCATGGACATTTATGGACATTTTCACACACCCTGGACGTTTATGGACATTTGCACACACCCTGGAAATTCATGGACATTTAGGGACATTTTCACACACCCTGGATATTTATGGACATTTGCACAGACCCTGGAAATTGATGGACATTTGCACACACCCTGGACATTTATGGACATTTGCACACACCCTGGACATTTATGGACATTTGCACACACCCTGGACATTTATGGACATTTGCGCACACACTGGAAATGTATGGATATTTATGGACATTTGCACACACCTCTTAAATTCATGGACATTTATGGACATTTTCACACACCCTGGACGTTTATGGACATTTGCACACACCCTGGAAATTCATGGACATTTATGGACATTTGCACAGACCCTGGACATTTATGGACATTTGCACACACCCTGGACATTTATGGACATTTGCACAGACCCTGGACATTTATGAACATTTATGTACATTTGCACACACCATGGACATTTATGGACATTTCCACACACCCTGGACATTTATGGACATTTGCACACACCCCTTAAATTCATGAACATTTATGGATATTTTCATACACCCTGGACATTTATGGACATTTGCACACACCCTGGACATTTAAGGACATTTGCACACACCATGGACATTTATGGACATTTACACACACCCTGGACATTTATGAACATTTGCGCACACCCTGGAAATGTAGAGATATTTATGGACATTTGCACAGACCCTGGAAATTGATGGACATTTATGGACATTTTCACACACCCTGGACATTTATGGACATTTGCACACACCCCTTAAATTCATGGACATTTATGGACATTTTCACACACCCTAGACGTTTATGGACATTTGCACACACCCCTTAAATTCATGGACATTTATGGTCATTTTCACAGACCCTGGACATTTATGGACATTTGCACACACCCTGGAAATTCATGGACATTTGCACAGACCCTGGACATTTATGGACATTTACCACCTGCACATTCATGCACATTTGTGCACGCGCTGGACATTTCTATTTAATTGTTGCACATTGCATGTTTATGGACATTGCATCTACACATTCATGCATATATTTACACACTCTCCGGACATTTCTATTCAAATTCTATTTCAATTTCCAAAGTTTTCTATATTTTTTATATTTGTACAGTTAAGTTTTTTTTATTTTATATTTTGTTCATGTGTTCTAGAGCTATATTTTCTATAGCTAAAGTTTTTCTATACTTTATTCCTTATTTTATTCCATAATTAATTTCTTATTGATGTTCTTTTTTAAGGTCATGGGCGGTCGCATAAGCATTTTGCTGCATATCGTACTGTGTATGACTGTGTATGTAAATTTGAACTGAATTTATTTTCTAAATTCTTGGACAATACTGGACTTTTTCAAATTTATGAAATAACACATATGACATTAGGTAATTAAGTAACAACAACAGCAACAACAAGTATCATTTTAAGACATAGAGGTCAGCTTTTCTGGAATAGTTCTGGAAAGAACAACATTGTCAAGTGCATTTGCAAAACCCATCAAGCACCATGATGAAACTGTCTCTCATGAAGACCACCCCAGAAAAAAACAAGACCTACAGTACCTCTGCTGCAGAGGAGAAGTTCATTTAGAGACACCAACCTCAGAAATCACCAATTACCAACCAGCACCTCAGATTAGAGCCGTTATGAAGGCTTATAGAGCAGAAACATCTCAACATCTCATAACTGTACGAAGGAGATTATTGAATATTCTGGATCCCTTTAGCATTGTTTTACAGTGTAAAAACAAATACCAATCAGAAAAAAACATGGAATTAGAAGGTGTGTCCTAATCTTTGACTGGTAGTTTATACTGTACGTATACAAAGACATACACATGTATACATAAAGATAGATAGAGAGAGAGAGAGAGAGAGAGAGAGAGAGAGCGGAGCAAGGTTAAATCACTTGCTCCAGCTACACTATACTGTGAGAAGAGTTACAGCATCCAGAAACAGAGGTCACATTTAACAACCTGCTAATACAAATCTTCTCAAAACACAACACAGTGATCCCAGTGCCATCCACACTCATTCAAATACAGTGAGGTGCGTCAATGTAAAAACCTATTCGCTCCTCCTGACTACTTGGACTTCCTGTACACTCAGAAAACTCATGAAATCACATTATGTAAGCTTTCTCCATTCTTCTTTTTCGCCTCATGCAAATCAGACCTCTTGTATGCTTTATGGAGTTATCTGTGTAACAGTTTGTGACTACAACCGGAGCTCAGAGCGCTGGTTCCTTTCTTCAGTTGTGGTGAGTTTCATTTTATATTCTCTGGAGTACATTCATGGCTTCATTTGGGGTCCATTTATTTCATTGCTATATTTCACATACTTCACTTGAGTATAGTTTTTATTAGTGATACTTTCTAATTTAAAAAATGACATCTCCATTACATCCTTCAGCAAATATCTGTACTTTCTACTTCACTACATTTCCGCATGGTGTAATGTTACATTTCCACAGTGCTGCATAGTATTTGTAATTGCTCGCCTTGCACCTCCAGGCTCCGGGTTCGATACCCGTCTCTGTGTGCGTGGAGTTTGCATGTTCTCCCCGTGCTTGCTGGTTTCCTCCGGATACTCTGGTTTCCTCCGACATTCCAAACACCTGCAGATTAGGCTAAATGGGCAGTAGTGTGTGAATGAGTGTGTGAGTGAGTGTGCGTGCGATGGATTGGCACTCTGTCCAGGGTGTCCCCTGCCTTGTGCCCTAAGCCTCCTAGGATAGGCTCCAGGCTCGCCGTGAATACAGGATTAAGCTGTATAGAAGATGAGTGAGTGAGTGAGTAAATTTTAAGGTGAGTACTTTTGTATACTTTTGCCCAATTAGAATTGTAAATGAAGGACTTCTACTTTTACTTGAGCAGGGTATCTCTGCTTTTATTCAAGTAAACGATTTGTGCATTTTGCCCACCTCTGTTAGCAACCTAGTGTCATGTGACTCGTTGACCTGTGGTTAAGCTTTTCCTACACAGAACCCTTAACCGTTGTGAGCTGGTTTCTGCTAAAGATGCTTCTTCGGACAGAGAGAATCACAGAGGTGCAAGGTGGTGTGTGGTGTCCTGGTAGAAGATCAACAAGCTGGAACTGAAAATGGTTTATCTGGCCATGAAATACTTCTTATCAGTTCTGACAGACTGCCATGTGTAGGTCAATTCAGACACTGTTACCAGCTTGAATTATGCTTTGTACACCCTGCACTGCACCACATTCTCTCTCAAGAAGACAAGGCCCTGGTCCTCTATAAGTGACGACTAAAAACCTAAAATCTGTTTCTTAGATATTTGGGTTACCCCCAACCAAATAAAAAATAAATAATCATTTCCAACAGTGTTTGACTGAAGGTACTTCTGGGTAGTAACCTACAGTAATGCACCAGTGTAAGGATTAGGGGTGCTCCGATTGATCGGTCGCCGATCATAATCGGCCGATAATTGCTTTGGGAAGTTTGATCGGCAGTCTCTATAATGGCCGATATAGAAAAGCCGATCAGATGACGCTAAACTCGCGAGACTTTTTTTTTTTTTTTTGCGCGCGCTTCTAAAAATGGCTTCACGCCCTACTTGTCTGTTATTTTATTTAATTTTATACAATCTACAGGAAAGTTGTATTTGTCAAGCTCTAAGCTATTCCCAATTACTAACCAAACTCAGGCTGCTATGTTTTGAGTTTAACGTGTTGCACATGTTGCTTGCAAATAAATACAGTTGTCAATTCATGATATTCCTTCTCTTGTAATTTCAATACTTAATTTACGTTGTTGTTGAATAGTTTAATAAATAATGCCACATGATAAGGCTTCAAGTAGACCCTGTAATCGGTGATCGGTATCGGCCGATACAGCTTCTAGTGATATGGGATCGGTGATCTGCCCCAAAAATCCTGATCGGAGCACCCCCAATAAGGATAAATTTAATGATGGAAACTGCGAAGCACGTATGATCACGAGTTAGTAAGGATACAATGGAGATCACATCTTAGGATGCCAATCTTAACTTTTAAAAAGAAACCTGCAAGTTGGTGAGGCTTAGAAATATAATTTAAAAGCTAATCCATATTATCAAGACAATTAAAAGGAGTAAAAAGAAAATCATGCTTAGAATTTACCTAGACTGAATTAAACACAATGAAAGCGAGTGGATTAAATTAAAAACTGTATTTTGTTTAATTTTCAGAGGAAAGAGAGGATGATGCATTTAAGAAACAATTCCTCGGTGTCATTTATTTGCCTTAAGTAATTCTTATATTGTCAGAAATGCAGTGACAGAAAACCAACTAGGTTTTGGGTTTCCCTTGTGCTACCAGAGCAATTCTGGAGGCTTGGGGTGTGACTCTGCAGGGATTCTGTGCTTTGGAGTCTGGCACTAAGATGTTGGCAGGGAATTCTTTGGGTGCTGTGGGTTGTCAGGTGGGGCCTCCGTGTCTCAGACTCAATTTCCGGTGCTGGGATTGGGATCTGGAAGTTTGGAGATCAGTAGTCGTGGGTACTTTGACTGCTGGGCCCTATGTGGAGTGGGCTGTGGTGCATTGGGTGTTCTGGTGCCTTTTTTTCATAGCCAGCATTTAAATCCTTTGGTGATTTGTGTTGCATTGGCTTTTCTGTTGGATCGAACCAAACAGGACAGCCACTGTGGGCATAGGTGAGCCTTGGTCCATGATTCTGTTTCGTTCACCCGGTGGTAATGTGGATGCTATGGCTGATTACTGCATCATGTTATAGATTATGGCAACATGGTGGCTTAGTGATTAGCACTGACCTTGCACGTCCAGGATTGGGTGCACAAATCTTGAATCTGGTCTATGTGCGTGAATGTTTATTTTCCTCCAGGTATTCTGGTTTCCCCAACACTGTTCATCAAAGACATGTGCTGTAGGCTGACTGGCATCATAAAATAGCCTGTAGTGTGTGAGAGTGGGTGTATTTGAAAGTTGCAAGAAGGTCAGAGTCCTTAGCAAAAGTCTAACAGCAATGATCACTAACCTGAAGTCATGAAGTCACTGCAGCTAACCATTGTCCTGTGATAAAAGCTAGATTAAATGAACAGGTTGTAATTTCATATACTGTGCTAATAATATGATGTGTTAGGATGTTGTCTTCCGCATCAGCATTTCATCATATTTCACAGTGTTTGTAAAATAAAAACGAGCTTAAATTAGTATTGAATTAATATATTTTAAAATATCATTTTGTAAATAAAAATGCGTTAAATTTTATACTGTTTGTGTTAGACGCTAACACCTTCGCTGAACACTGCAAGCGAGCCAAATCGGCTCTGTTTCTGAATCATAGAAAATGACTGTGTGAGCCAACATGGTGGCCAGTACAAATCTGGCACCTCTTTTCTGAATGAAAATAAGCTGCATTCAGGTTTTTTTCTTTGTTATATCTACTGTACATCTGTATATTTTAATTTAAAAAACACTGAGTTTTGTAACAAAAAGTGATTGTTTAAGGCAGTAATCACTCCAGCAGAATAATTAAGGCTACACGCTGTTGGTTTAGTATATCCAGTAAATTCCCAACTTACGAACATTCGAGTTACGGATTTCCGTAAATGTGAACAAAGTAACTAACGTGTATTGTACGAAAAAAAGACGCTGCAGTGCACCAGATACAGTGGAACCTCGGGTTGCGAGTAACGTGGTTTACGAGTGTTCCGCAAACCGAGCAAAGATTTTTAATAAATTTTTATTTTTATCGAGCAAGTATTAGTTTATGAGCGCCAAGTATCATGTATCACGCATGCGACTCTTATTTTGACACCGAGCGTCACTCTCTCACCTCCCCTAAGGCGACACACACACCACGACACACACACTGACACACACACACGCACACACACGGCACCTGCGCGCACCAACGATAACACTTATCTGTCAGGATTTATTTGTACTTTTTTTTTAAAGGTAAAGTGCAGATTAATTTGTTTTATTTTCATTTTACATATTGTATTAATTATTTTTATGTATTTATTTTTTTGGGCTGTGGAACGAATACTTTGAGTTTTCATTATTTCTTATGGGAAATGATGATTTGGTTTAGGAGTGTTTTGGAACACGAGCCCACTTCCGGAACGAATTATGCTCGTAATCCAAGGTTCCACTGTATATTTGAAATTATATACAATATTTTCAGTGTGTAAGTGAATGGATAAAATGTCTAAAGTCTGGTATGTTGTGTGTGTGGGGGTGCAGGAGGAATGAGTCGGCCTCACTGGTTTCAATGAATCAGTCCGGAAGCATGATGAAAGAAAATGACTGTCCTGTAAAGCTGTCCCGATGGTGAATAATCCTAGTTTTGGAAAATCCTTGCTGCACTAAATCATCAAGGATCCATTACAAATTATGTATGTACGTGTGTGTGTGTCGGTGTGTGTGCTCTGCAGTAGATTGGCAGGGTCCAAGGTATACCCTGCCTTGTGTCCAAAGCCTCCTGGGATAGGATCCAGGTTTCCCGTGACCCTGTGCAGCATAACTGCAGAAGACGAATAAACGAATAATTGAATGTAACTATATTCAAGATATTTTTTCTTGCTAAGGTGTCATTTTTTTGCAGTGGATGTCTTAGATGTACTTAAAAAAATATAATTATTTAATAATATAAATTGTATGGAAAATTTTAAGCTTAATTACAAAATGACTTTAACAAGCGCTAAAGTTTTCCCTCACTTTTAAGTGCTTTGAGCAGGTTCTTTCCAGTGACATCATATACAGCCTTCCCTGCACACTGCTCTAACCGATCCACAAAGGATGAGGTCGACCATCACACAACGGTAACCCACCTGGAGAGTTAAGACAATTATGTTATGTCAATTTGCTCTTCCTGGATTTCAGCTCCTCTTTTAAAACCCTCATCCTGCAAAAGTCGATCGAGACTTGGTTCTTTAAAACATTACTCAGGAATTTCTTGACTAACAGGTGGTGACTCAGCGTGGGCAACGGGTGGTGAAGGTCGGTAACACCTCTGATATCATCAGGCTGAACAATTCCTCCCTCTGAGTTGTGTTCTCAGCTCTCTTCTTTACCCTGATGACCCAAGACTGTTGTTCTGGGTATAGTTCTAACAAAATTGTAAAAGTTTGATAATGGCAGATCAGTCAAAAGCAATAATTTGGAAACAGGGCAAAAGTGAAGGAGATGATAACCTAGTGCAAATCAAATAACAGGAAATGGTGGTTGATTTTTTTAGGTGTTTAGGAGATTTTTTTTAGGTGTTTTACGTGTTTAGCTTCCATTCTACCATAGTGTAGAGAAAGGCTAGCACCAAGTTTCTATGTATACCTGAAACAAGCAAATCTCCCATCCTCCATCCGCACCATCTTCCACCTCTGGCACGATTCAGAGTACAGTTCATATGAGGTAACATGGAGGGGATCCACATCCGCCCAACGCAGGCTCTCTATTGGTGTCCCACAAGGTTCAGTACTTGGTCCTCTTCTGTTCTCCCTCTATACCTGGTCTCTTGGTAAGGGAATATCATCACATGGCTTTTCATACCACTGTTATTCAGATGACACGCAACTTATTTTCTTCTTTACTCCCTCAGACACTCAGGTTTCCACCCAGATCTCAGCATGTCTGGCAGACATCTCATCCTGGATGGCAGCACATCAGCTGAATGCTCAATCTAAGTAAAACTGAACTGCTGTTTATCCCTGGTGATTCAACCCCTTGTGATCCAAGACCTTGTGATCTCCCTAGACAACCATCAGATCACTCCTTCAGCAACAGCCTGGAATCTTAGGGTAACAATCATCTGTCATTTTCTCCCCACCTTGGCATACGAATTGAATCCGTGCCAGAGGCGACTTCTTAAGGCGATTTTTTTTTCCTTATTGCGAAATGCATTTTCCCTTAGGAACTAATGTAAATGAAGATAATCTGTTCCAGCCTTACCAATATTGCCAATTGTCAACACTATAATCACATTTTTGCATTAAAAAAATCTAAACATTTAGAAAAGAAGTAAAATATGAAATAAATTGACATTAAACCTCACTTAAACGTAATTTTATGATTCCTCTTCCGCTGCTATAAAAACCAAACTGAAAGTAGCTCCTTTTTCTTCTTGATGCTGTGCTTCATAACATTCTTCACTAAATCTTGCACAAATTAAAAAAAAACATGAAAAATATATAAACATGTGTGAACAGATACCGGAAGTATGTGTGACTGGCTCGGTTGCTCATATGCCGAAAATGCTTCATATGCTGGAGCTAATTTTTTTTTCAGATTTCTCAGAATGTTAGTTTTTAATGAAACTATTCGTACCACTGTACCTGGTTTTGGTCCTGGACACGAGAAGACCATGAGGCAGTGGAAAGAATAAAAGAAGGGCATCGTTGGCATCCATTTTCCATCAATTCAGGACATTTAGAAAAACAAACTTTCATAGTTTGTTAGAAGATCTTTATGGACAGCTTCCACTCTTGCCATAACCTCTGGCCTTACCCCCAACATCATATCATTCTCTTCTTAATAACCTGTGCACATAAAAACACATCCAAACATTCTTTTACAGTAGATTTGTACATTACCTGATCTGTTTTATTGCCCTGGTGTTTGTTATTATATATATATATATATATAGTACAGACCAAAAGTTTGGACACACCTTCTCATTCAAAAAGGTTGAATTTGTATTATGGCAAGAAAAAAGCAGCTAAGTAAAGAAAAATGAGTGGCCATCATTACTTTAAGAAATGAAGGTCAGTCAGTCCGAAAAATTGGGAAAAACTTTGAAAGTGTCACCAAGTGCAGTCACAAAAACCATCTGGCTCACATGCGGACCGCCCCAGGAAAGGAAGACCAAGAGTCACCTCTGCTGTGGAGGATGTTAACAGCAGCTCAGATCAGAGAGCAGGTCAATACCACACAGAGTTCTAGCAGCAGACACATCTCTAGAACAACTGTTAAGAGGAGACTGTGTGAATCAGGCCTTCATGTAGAATATCTGCTAGGAAACCACTGCTAAGGACAGACAACAAGCAGAAGAGACGCGTTTGGGCTAAAGAACACAATAAAGAACACAATAAAGAAAACTCACTGAATGAGAAGGTGTGTCCAAACTTTTGGTCTGTACTGTAAATATACTGATTTAAATTGTATTTGTGAGGTTTTGCTACTCTGCACTGATCCCTGCGAAACACAATTTTATTTGCATCTTAGGAGTAATGTAATTTTTGCATAATTGTAACTATGATGGAATGACAATGTTCTTGTGAACAGCAACGAGATCAAAGCAGCTGATATGCTTGCTATAATATAATATTATATAATATAATTTCATATCCTAATAGACAGGATTGTGTTAAACACAGCCAAAAACAGGCAGAAACAGGGAGGAAGAAGTGAATGCACAGCATGGCCTATATTTTGCTCAAGTCGAAGCTTTTTTATTAGAACGTGTGCTTCGTTTGGTGCTTTTAACCTGTACTGATGTCCTGTAAGTACGTTTTTCATATAGGAATAGAAACACTAAACACATTCTTTCCAGCATATGAAATAATTTCTATCTACATTTTTGCACGTATCTCACATCATTGAAATCAGATCATGTATAAATCCTCACTCCTCCCTGCACCGGCCAGACTCCCTTCTATGCTTCTCTAAAATATAAAGTAATTAGAATTCCATCAGCAAAATCTTTGGCAACAGTCCGCCTGCATCCAAGCTCCTTTCACTTCAAATATTTCACCCTTGCGTTTCATGTTCTGCTGGCTAATTAAAATATTGATAATTGGCTCTTCTGACAGCCGATGCCGAGCAGGAAACTCTGAAATAGCAAATAGGACACTCATCCGCTGAGTACTGAAGCTATTGGCTCAGTTGTCGGAGCATATTTTGCAATAAAGTGCTTTCGTGCTACTCTGTGCATGCTGATAGAGATAGCGCTCGCTGGCAAAGCGTCATGGTGGTTAACTTCTCCACGCGGCTATCTGTGTAGTCCGGGAAAGATTAGTTAGGCAAATCGAAATATTATCTGAAATCCTGCAAAGTGTAATTGTTCCTATAAAGGCAATTTTGCTCTCTGCATGGTATAGCTGAACAGTTTAAGCTTAAATGAGTTCATTAAGAAGGGACTGTGCACAGGGACTGCTCACAAAAAAAAAAAGAGAGGGGAATGAAAGTTAGCATGAGCAATAAATTCATCTGGAAAATCTAGGCCAGGCTTCCAATGGCTAGATCTAATTGGAAGGGAAGGAACAACGCTGGCGGTGGATCTTTGTGTGTGTGCGTGCGTGCGTGTGTGGGTCAGTACATTCGCTAGTGTGAAGACTCATTAAATAGCTATTAAAGTTCCCCTGTGCCGATGATCGTCTACGTTGTGGATCTATTGGCTTAAAAGGCCTCCTCTTGACCCTCTCGCCTCGGTCTCCCCATGCCAGAAAGCTTTGAACGCACATGCAAGCAATACTCATGCTGCTTTATCCCAGACGATTCTCTTTGTTTCTGCCATTTCCTCACTTTCTTGGTTTCTCGGTATCGCTTTATGTTTATTCTGCAATCAGATTTAGCCTGCAGCAGGGAGGTGGCTGCTCTCAGTGGAGACAGAAGCCTGAGCAACCCAAGCTGGAGTGATTATGCTCATATGTGGTATCTGTGTGAGAGAGAAAGAGAGAGGGAAAGAAAGACAGACAGTGATTTCGTCAGGGCTGCTGGGACGGTAGCTTCAGCCGGTAGCGCTGCAACAAAATCAGGCAGAAGAGAGAGACATGAGGTTAAGACGATGAAATAGAGGATCACAGATATGCAGAAGGAAAGCACTGAAGATATGAATCACAGGCTAGCATCCCCTCTGACACACACACACACACACACACACACACACACACACCACAAAAAACCCTGTCTCGGCATGCCAGAGGTGCAAACTAAATTCTGAACACTGCGAGTTTATGATTATAATGCTAGTTGTGTTGCTGTGAAATTTAAACAAGTCAGCTCCTTTCATTGTCTTTAGAAAATAAGTGTTTTCTATTGTCTGAGCTCAGTGATAGTTTTGTAATGATTTGTACGTACTGTAACATCTAAATTATACAGTAGTTGAGAAGTGCAAAGCAAAATAAAAAAACAAACAAAACAAAATTGGAAACAAAATAACAAAACCAGAAACAAAAGAAAAATTCCGGAAATGAAATAACAAATCAACAAAACAAAATAACAAAACTGAAAACAAAATAACAAAATAACAAAATTCGAAACAAATGAACAAATCAAAAAACTAAATAGCAAAACCGAAAACAAAATACATTAAAAAAAGGAAAAATCGAAAACAAAATAACAAATCCGGAAACAAAATAACTAAAAAAAAAAAAAAAACTGAAAACAAAATTACAAAATTTGAAACAAAGTAACAAAACAAAAAACAAAATCTATTGACCATTTTGCGGCATAGTTGTTTTCTGCTGTCGCTTTTAAAAGCTCAATATTTCTTTTCACAAGAACTGCAGAAATGGGCGAAACCCCATATTTGAATCCACAATAAGGACAGTAAATGCTTGCACATTCATATATACGTACATGAATCTACCATCACAGTTGTTTTTGTCATTTTGTTTTTGTATTTGTTACTTTGTTTTCAGTTTTGTTATTTTGTTTTTGTATTTGTTACTTTGTTTTTGGATTTGTTGTTTTGTTTTTGGTTTTGTTACTTTGTTTTTGGATTTGTTGTTTTGTTTTTGGTTTTGTTACTTTGTTTTTGGATTTGTTGTTTTACTTTCGGTTTTATTATTTTTGCAGTTCACAGCCACTGTAAAATTGCTGTACTGTATTTAGCTTTAAAAAAAAAAAAAAAAAACATATGTGGGTGTGCCCTACGATGTATTGGCAACATTTCCAAGGTGTACTCCGCCTTGCGCCCCAAACATCCTAGAATAGGCTCCGGGCCCCCTGCGACCCTGTAGATTGAATATATTACGTGGTATAGACAATGAATGAGACAACAATAAATAAGAAATAAAACTTATTTTGTTTAATACATTGTGTTAATGGTGCTAATTTGATGATGCACTTCCAGTATGTGAAGATGCCTGACATTGTTACTTAATAAAAAAGTGTTTTTATCTAGCAGTGGTTATGAGTGATATGAAATAAATAATGTATATTTAATTAATTACATTAAAAAAGCAATGTAATGAGACTGGGAATCAGTGCTACGTCACTAGGTTTTACTTGCACTCTTATACACTGAAGGTTTCTTTAAGGATCTTTGAAGAGATGTGTATTCGTAGTTCCTAAATAGCTTTTTTCCTTGAAGCCCTCTCTCAACAGGAATTTCTGTAAGGGTTCATCATTAAGGGTGTTTCCCGAGAGCAACGAAACAAAGAGCCCTTTGTGTTTTGCTTCCTGCCAAGTTGATTTTATGTACCGCAATGATGTGTGCCTATCTACATAGCTGATGCGGACTACCCATGTGTGTTTGCGTGTGTGTGCGTGCACATGTCTATATCTGGGCCTGTGTTTTTGTCTTCATCTCTATTAGATCTGATAAGGGGCTGCTTTCTATTCCCTGACTAATTATTATGTAGATTTTCTCTCAAGCAAAAGCAACCTTTTACATCACAATGATGCATGAACATATAGACCGAGAGAACGACACACACACGCACACACACATACACACACACACACACACACACACATCGTATCACAGAGTGTCTCGTCTAATGTCCTGTTTTTCCTTTGAGACACAAGCAGAGCCACATTTTTTATCTTCAGACTTTAGAATAGCCCGGACGTGGGCAAGTGAACTTCATTAACAATGAAATACACAAAATAATAATTATTTGGAAATATTCAAAGACCTTTACTGATGGCACTTGTAAAAATCTCTCCCCTTCCCTTGCTCTCTCTCTCTCTCTCTCTCTCTCTCTCTCTGCCTCTTTCATAGCTGCTGTTCAAGATTTCTCTTTGAAATGCCCTAATCTCAGCGGCACTTGTGCAAACAACACACTCAGTAATTAAGCCTCCAGCACCCTCATAAGAAGGGCCTGTTTCAATTATTCACATTATCTCACATATTGTCTTCTAAAACAGTGCCAGGCAATGAAATTAGTTTCCCCTCTCTCCTGTCTTGTTGCTTCATTTTTTATTTGTCCTGATTCTTTTCTGTGGTTTAGTCCCTTATAAAAAGCATGTCCTTGAGCAGTACTCATTCCAAAGCGGAGTAGCTAAGCTGATGTAAGGCGATCTGGTATTTATCGCACGCTCGCAGGCAAATCCTGCTGTAAAAGGCTACTCGCTTAAGACACCCATAATCCACTGGGCTATATACGGTGAGAATGCGCTTGCTGTACATTAATACGAGGGCTGTACTGAAAATAATGCAAAAGGGCCATTGGTGGCTCAGTGATAGGATTCTTGCCTGCCATGTGGTTCCATTCCCAGCCAATGCCTAAACCCCAGCCACTGGATGCAGTGCCGGTCCCAAGCCTGAATATAATGGGACGGTTGTGTCAGCAAGGGTATCCAGTGTAAAACTGTGAATTTAAAGCTGAAAGACAACAACTGAAAGTAATGCAAAAATTGGCATAACTTACAGTATGTTGGTAGAGTAACCCTTTCTCTATACAAAGGTATGACTCAGTATACACATAAAAATCTCAAAGTGTTGATTTAACACTTTCAGAATTCATTGCTATGGTGTTAATTTGACACTGGGAATTTTCTTGTGTTGTCTCTATCTCATACTGTGCCATGCATTTGCACCATCGTTGAACCCCACTATCGAATCCCCTTCGCTGCATTTGATGGTCTCATGGTCTCTTCAATGCTGGATTCAAGTTCTTCAAACTCCTTCATCCATATGTCCATATTGCTCTTTGGTGTCAATGGTGTCATGTCCGTAATTGTCAATGGTGTCATCTCCGTAAACGTTCTGTAATGCAGTGGGAGACCATTGCAGCGGGGAATTCACGAATCGGGTTCAATGATGGTGCAAACGCACCACTTTTGATGGAGACTATAATGAGTAGGACCTTTGTATAATGGAAGAGTTACTCTATCAGGTGTTTTTTTTACTAAATCCCATACCCTGAGGTCAGACAGGTGACCATGAGCATATGGTCGGTGATGGGAAAATGGAAGGCTTAGCACGTAACTATGTGCGTAGCTATTGAATATACGTTTCCCGTTTGCTCATTTCCTTACTCCTGCTCCAGATGTATTGAGCGGATGACCAGCTTTATTTTCGCCCGTTCGTCAGTGTGTTCGGTGCCACTCTTGTGCTGTGCTCCTGCGTGTCACTCTGATCTTCAGACTCCTCTAATGATGAGCTACCAGCCCTCCCAGAGGTGCCAACATTGCTAACAAGACAACTTTCACAAATAGAAAGAAAAATAAACTATAAAAAAAAGATGATTTTTAACACAAAAGCCCTAGCGAATATCAGTGGACGACTCCATGCTAATAATGGTTCCTAAATAATAAGTGCTTGAGTTTAGTTTGGAAAATCGTTCTGTCCGGACTGCAGCCTAGTTCATGTCACTATTATTACAGTGTGTGTTACAGTATCATTTGAGGTATTAATAATAATAATAGTAATAATAAACTGTCTGGAAGTGAGGTAGCACAGTGGAATAATGGTTAGCCTTGTTGCCTTGCACCACTAGGGTCTGGGTTCAATTCCCACCTTGGGTCTGTGTTGCATTTGAGTTTTCATGTATTTCGAATTAGGCTAGTTGGTGTTCAAAAAGTACCCATAGTGTGTGAATGGGTGTACCCAGGGTATACCCTACCGTGTGCCCTAAGTCTCCTGGGATAGGCTCCAGACCCCCCGTGAAACAGTATACAAGATAAAGCGGTATAGACGAGTGATTGAGTGTCTGGAAGAACATATTTCTGTTGAACAATTGACATTTTATAAGCTCCTTTAACAGGATGCCTACTGTACATTGGTTCACACCCACAAGCGGGCAACTTTTCTATTGATACTCACCTTAAAAATAAAAGCAAATGTGAATTAAGATTAAATTATTTGTCACATGTACTTTACAGCACAGTGAAATGATTATTTTTTTTTTTTTGCATATATCCCATTTAGTAAGCTGAAATACAGAGCACAGGATATGACACTCTTGGAGCAGATGGGGTTAAGGACCTTGCACAAGAGCTCAACAATTGTAGCTTGGGAATAGTGGGACTTGAACCCTCGACCTTCCAATCAGTAACCCAGACCCTTAACCGTTTGAGCCACCATTTCCCCCCGAGTGAATACTCACCTATTCATCCTCAATAAAGGAAAGCACACTGGTGTTCAGGAATACAATGAATAGAAATGTAGAACAATAGTACCGTACATTTGATCCGTAACCAAACAACAGAACAGTTTTATAGTAAGAGCAGGCGTAGAGTGAGGCGGGGGCTACGTTGCCTCAGCTGCCTTCATGTGAGTAAGAGTTCTCAAGGACACACTGTTTTTCACATGAATTGCTTTTTTTTTTTTTCTCAGGGTCTTCCTGAATAAGCTTTTCAGACAACGGCACCAAGCAGCCTTGCATTTCTGTAGTAGAGTAACCGAATTCATTTCTGATGTGTAATGAGCTAGGTTCTTATCTGGCACAGCGAATTCATTTCGAGTGGAATCTGTGTTGTAAATCCAAATGGTCTTTCGGATCTAATCACTTTGTAAAATTTGAAAGAAAAAGAATTCGTTTTTGTTATTTCATTAGGAGAAAAATAGAGCACTAAACCTAAAGGCCACGAACTCTTCTACTGACAAAATGTGCTAATGAAGTGGAGTTCTTGATGATCAAGCTACAAACGTGATGCCGTACCCATGCATACTAAAGAACCAGATTATAGGTTGCAATTCCAGAGTTGCTTGTTTTTTTTTTTTTTGCATCTTTTAGATAAATGCTGAAATGCTGTTTTCGAGGAGGTGCTTGGGAAAAAAAAAAAAAAAAACCTAAATTCCATTAAAAAAATTTTTTAAATGAGAATTCCATGATGTAGTGAGAAAGCAGGAACCCTCAGGCTGATTTTGGCACCAGGATTTCCCAGCTACCCCTAAAAATAACTTCATCAGCAGCACAGTTTATAGCAAAAAAATTTAAGCTTCTTTATCACTGGAGTAACCAACTTGGATAGTGTTTATTAAAGCTTAGTGCTTTAAAACCCTTAAAACTCAAGCAGCACAGATCTGTTCCGGTAGCACAGCATACATAGGTCAATGATGATGAAAAAAAATATATATCTGCTGATATGGAAGCCTTGCCGGAAGCCTTGCTGTGTGTCAACGTCGCAAGAATGTAGAACTCTCAAACTGAGTATATTATTATTATTATTATTATTTTATTTTCATTAAAAAAAAACAACAACAACAATAAAAACATGTGATCACGTGTATGATAAAATCTGAATCTCACAATTTAAATTCAAAATTTGTACGGTACTTTTAATACTGTGATTACGCATTCGTTTAATTACAATGTTTTGAGAGAATGAACTAAGACCTGAGGCCTCGATGGTTATAGCGCCACTTAGTGGCGTGAAGCCGGCAAACGCAAAACCCTAATGCCGCCGCAACAGTAGCAGTGCAATTCTGGTTGAGTAACATCTGTATTTCTTTGCCTATATGACCCTTTTTTTTTTTTTTTTTTTTTTTTGGCTCAGTCATTTGTATAGTTTGTATACTTCATTAAAATGAAATCTAATTCAGGTCTTCATATTGCCTAGGTTGTGTTGAACAAAAAAAAAGATATGTCACTCTATGTTGCATGATCCTAATCGATATATACAGCAAAACAAATAATGGCATACAATTAAAGAGCTTTAAGGGCTATAACAACTATTAGCTATTGCACTCTGTTGGCCACTAACAGTTGATATTGAGATGTATCTGCTACTCATGCTCTGTAAACCCTTCATAACGGCTCTAATCTGAGGTTCTGGTTGTTAATGGGTGATTTCTGAGGCTGGTGACTCTAAATGAACGTCTCCTCTGCAGCAGAGCTAAGTGTTGGTCTTGCCTTCCTGCGATGGTCTTCATGAGAGCCGGGTTCATCATGGTGCTTGATTGGTTTTGGAAATACACTTGATAATAATTAAACAGAAGAGCTGACCTTAAAATCATATTTACCTTTTGTTGCTGTTCCTTAATTACCTAAAACCATATGTGTTATATATGTGTTTTGAAAGAAATCCAGTATTGTCCAAGAATGTAGAAAATCAATCAATCCAATGGTACAGTTTACAGTGCAGTTATAACATCTGTATATACATGTGGGTATACTGTATATAACATATCACTGTATGTAACATATCACTGTACTGTACATAACATACACATGTATAAGATCACATACCGCGGATGCTTCTTGCTATCTTTCAGATCATTCATGGCAGATGGACTTGTTTTCTAGACTCCATTAAAAAAAAAGAAAGAAAAAAAAAAGAAAAAAGCGAAGCTGACCTCAGCGTCATCCCAGTTCTTAATACCAAATGTCAAGCTCATTGTTTCATGCTGGGGAACATGCACACATTCTCCAAGCTCCGGTACCATGAGTCAGTCGTGTCATTTTCACACTTTTCACACTTTAGGAAAGATTTCAGCCATAAATGCAAACAGTGAATAACATCTCCTGACATTTTGCACCAGAGATACTGTACGTTACATCTCGCCAACACACTTTCTCTATCATATTTCCAACCTATTTTTTTTTATTTTTTACATTCATTCTATCTTTCTTCCTCTCCTTCTCTTGTTCTGTGGTGTTATAATTGAGAAAGCAGTGTGGCCCAAGAGTCCGGCGTGTAATCCACACTCTATAAACACTCTAATTGAAGTGCAAATTCAATATTCCCTTACCACTCGCTCGCTCTTTCTTTTTCTATCTGACTGGTAATTACACGACGTCTGGCAATCTAGTCGGTCGGAATGCGCGTGACAAATAATTAAAGTGCATGAGAAATACGGTTGCACTGCCTTTTTGAATTGTGTGTAAATAGTGATGTAAAAAGAAAAAAAAAAAAAGAAGAATATATATCCCTCACTGTCTGTCTTTTCCTTATCGCGTTCGTCTCACTTGGCATTCGTTTAGGTGTGTCCCTTGTGTGTGTTCCCGTTACAGGCTCCCTCTTTAATGCGCAGGTAACCAGATTCCTTTCTCGAGTTGGGCCGTGTGGACCGGAGTGGGCAGGCAAATAGAGAAGTATATTAAAAACCTTTCATGCAGACACACCGAAACAATGAGGAAAAATGACTGTGTGTGCTCGTGCGTATGTGTGTGTGGGAGGAAGGTATTGCCGCTTTAATTAAAGTTCTATTTTTCTCTCTCGCGCGCGCGCAGTCCCTGCAGAGCTCAGTCTTCCCGTCCACCACATGCTTATTTGTGTCTAATTTGGATAGAGCTGCCAGCGTCGAGCTGTGCCAACACAACACCGACGGACTGGAGTCAGCCCGGCGAGAGCACAGGCCAGGTCCAAGTCTTTTTAATCAAGAGGATCTGAGAGCGGCATGGCCACCATCCAGAGCCACGCTGATGGATTGCAGTGCTATCGGGATGAGTGGATCAGAGTCAAATGATGAGTTAAGTGCGAGTTAAATAGGTGGAAGAAAGTTCATTTGTAGTTGTATCAGCTGTTATACTAATAATAATTATACTACCACTACTACTAATATTAATAATAATAACAAATGGTGATGCGCAGTGGATCTGATCCATGGCTCAGGTTCTTCCTGTGTTCATGTAGGTCAAAAGCATGCATATACAGTACAGTGCCAGTCAAAGGTTTGGATTTATTTATTTATTTTTCTTCAAAACTATAAAATAACACTTATGGCATTATGTAATTAAGTTACAACAACAGCAAAAACAGTCAAGTGTCATTTAAAGGCACCAAGGTCAGCTGAAAAATCAAAAACCCATCAAGCACCATGATGAAACTGGCTCTCATCAAGACCTTCCCAGGAAAGCAAGACCAAAATCTACCTCTCCTGCAGAGGAGAAGCTCATTTCCTGCAGAGGAGAAGCTCATTTAGGGTCACCAGCCTCAGAAATCACCAATTAACAACCAGAACCTCGGATTAGAGCCGTTATGAAGGGTTTACAGAGCATGAGAAACAGATTCATCTCAATATCAACTGTTCAGAGGAGATTACTGCACATTTTAGACGCCATCGGTATTGTCTTACAGAGTAGAATGAAATCAAAATCAGGAAAGACCATGGAATTAGAAGGTGTGTCCAAACTTTTGACTTAAGGTACTAACGTTAAACCCAGACCCACAGCAAAATCCCGCTCCAAGCCTTTTCCAGAAGACTGGAGGGTCATGTTTGTTTTGCCACTTATTTTCACATCCACCAAGTTTTTTTTTTTTTTGCAATAATAATAATAATAATAATAATAAATTGTATTTATTCATACATACATCTATCTAGGAGCCTCTGTAGCCCACCTAGGGACTGTTGAGGCCAGTGGTCCATTTGTACAACCGTGGTAGGACCTCCGGTCAACACTCAACCGCTCCTTCATACACTACGGGCGAGTTGGGAACGCCAATTAGCCTAATCTGCATGTCTTTGGACTGTGGGAGGAAACCAGAGTACCTGGAGGAAACCCACCAAGCACAGAAAGAACATGCAAACTCCATTTACACGGACCTGGAGGTGCAAGACGGCAGTGTTAACCACTATGTCACCGTGCTGCCAATTTATTTATAATGATTATTATAATGATTTCAACCATAAGCCCTGATTAAAAAAGTTACATTTTGAGACCGGGTTTAAAAGCATAAACAGTTTGTGGCGTCCTTAAATACTCTGGGAGAGCAATAATTTAGCAATATAAAATATATTAATGAGCCTAATTAATGCCTAATAGACTAAAGGATAAATCAAACAATAGTGCTGCAAACCAGAATATATAGAGGCAGCATGGAGGAGTAGGGGTACTCGCTGTGGCCTTCCACCTCCAAGGTGAATGGTTTGATTGGCACCATGTCCACGGTGTACCCCAAAGACTCCTGGGATAGGCTTCAGTCTTCTGTACAGGATGCTCGGTATAGAAAATTACAAATTGTAGTCCTCAGAATAATCTGCAATGCAAGAAAAATTCACATTTTCCTCATGGCAGAGTAATATAAGTATGTTACAATGCATTATGTAATCTACGTAATAGAGTTCTCATCTCATGCAGTTCCTTTTTTTTTGTTTTATGTCAGTGCCATTGCTGACACTTTCCCTCTTGACTTTGAACACGAGCATCCTCTGAAATACAACCCCTGTGTTACTGGCCCACAAAGTCAACAACGAAAATATTCACCCTGTTGTTATGAGAAAAAGAATGGCTTTGTCCTGCACTGAAGCATGAAAATGACGCCTGAGAAAACACCTCTGCGACTTCAAAGGCGTCACGGTAAGTTACAGTCTAGAGCGGCATTAGAGGGGCAGGAAGAGATGGTGCGCTGGCACTGCATGAAACAAACGCTTCAGGAAAAAAAGGGGCACCATCTTCTGCCTCTCTGCCCTGCATTGTAGCGAGAAGTGAATACTTTACCCTTTATAGAATGCTTTATAGAGTTGAGTGACAGCATTACGCTTAACACGAAGCCATATTCAGTTTGTGCATATCTTCATACGCCCTTCCCTGTTGTTTTTGATCTTATTCCCCTTTTCCTCTCTTTCATGTTTTTTTTTTTTTTTTTTTTTCATAAATTTCTTTCAGCTCCGATTCCCATCTCTCTGCAGATGCAGGTCTGGAAGACGAACACAGACTGCACACACACACACACACACACACACACACACACACACACACACACACACACACACACACACACACACACACATGCAAACACATTTGCAAAGTCACACACAGGGTGAGAGACAGATTCAATATTTATTCAGTTGCCGAGCTTACCCAGATAAAATAAAACAAAAATCATATGTCAACAAAAATGGATACACTCTCATACAATTATTTAGTAAGCTTAATTAAAACCAAAGCCTGTTTTTCCCCAGTGAGCAAATTTCACAACTCGCAGCTTCCACAGACGTTTTGACTGTTTTTTTTTTTGTTTTGTTTTTTTATCTCAAATGCAAATGTTCGCTGAAATGTAGAACATTGTGCAGGTTTTTAAAATTTTTTATATCATCTGGTGAGTGGGATGTGAACTTTCTGCGCAGTGTACTGTAGGGCCACCCTAAACTCTGCCCATGACGAATAGGCATTTTTAAAAAAATAACAAAATAGCCAAAAGAATGTGACAGTGACAGGAGGTAAATCCTGTTAATGTGCTTAGAGTTATTCTGTAAATGTCAAAAAAAAAAAAAAAAAAACACCGTTGATGCATTGATGCGCTGCTTATTTTTTATCGTGTCTATGTATGACATGCCAGTGATGTGCCAGAGCAGGCGTTTTATTATATCTGACGTGCCTGAGTTTGGGTATGATACAGTATGGATGACGTGTCTAAGTTGGTGTATGACGTGCCTAGTCATTAGAAACTTTTCAGACTATTTACACTGTTAATTCTGGTTCCTCTCAAAGTGTTTCCCTATTGACATCTCAAGGAATTTTTGAGTGTTTGCTCATCAGGGACACACTGATAGTTATAGTCTAAACATTTTTCTGTAGATGTTCTAAATTATTATTATTTTTAATTATGCAATGCTGCTTTGCAACAATGAACGGTGATTATACAAAGACAATTATATACAAATAAAATTGAAGAGAATTGCCCTGGTGTATGGCATGCCTGACCTGGTGTATTACATACTTGTGTTTGAGTTGTGTATGCTTGAGCTAGTGCATGACATGCCTGACATGGCATATGACGTGCCTGAGCCGGTGTATGATGTGTCTGACCTTGTGTACAATGTGTTTGAGCCGGTGTATGACGTGCCTGACCTGGTGTATGAAATGTCTGAGGTGGTTTATAACATTTTTGAGCTGGTGCATGATGTGCCTGATGTATGGCGTGTCTGAGTTTGGTAAGAAGTACTTACCCTGGTGTATGATGTGTCTGATGATGTATGACTTATTTGAGTTGGTGTATGATGTGCCCGAGTTGTGTATAACGTGCTTGAGCTAGTGCATGATATATGTGGGTTGGTGTATGGCGTGCTTGAGCTGGTGTATGACTCTTTGGAACTGGTGTATGACATGTCTGACCTGGTGTATGACATACCTGACCTGGTGTATGACATACAGTACCTGACCTAGTTTATGACATACAGTACCTGACCTGGTTTATGATGTACTTAACCTGGTGTATAACATGCTTTAGCTGGTGTATGATGTTTCTGAGTTTGGTATGAAATACTTGCCCTGGTGTATGATGTGTCCGATTGTGTATGACTTGTTTGAGTTGGTGTATGATGTGCCCGGGTTGTGTATGACATGCTTGAGCTAGTGCATGATATATGTGGGTTGGTGTATGACATGCGTGAGCTGGTGAATTACATGCCTGACATGTATGACGTGCTGGAGCTGGTGTATGACTCTTTTGACCTGGTGTATGATGCGCCTGACCTGGTGTATGATGTACTTAAGCTGGTGTATAACGTACTTGACCTGGTGTATAAAATGCTTGAGCTGGTGTATGATGTTTCTGATGATGTATGACTTGTTTGAGTTGGTGTATGACGTGCTTGAGCTAGTGCATGATATGCCTGACATGCTTGAGCTGGTGTATGACATGCCTGACATGTACTGTATGACGTGCTTGAGCTGGTGAATGACATACCTGACATGTATGACGTGCTTGAGCTGGTGTATGATTCTTTTGACCTGGTGTATGATGTGCCTGACCTGGTGTATGATGTACTTAAGCTGGTGTATAACGTACTTGACCTGGTGTATAACATGCTTGAGCTTGTGTATGATGTTTCTGATGATGTATGACTTGTTTGAGTTGGTGTATGATGTGGCCGGGTTGTGTATGACGTGCTTGAGCTAGTGCATGATATATGTGGGTTGGTGTATGACATGCTTGAGCTGGTGTATGACATGCCTGACATGTATGACGTGCTTGAGCTGGTGTATGATTCTTTTGACCTGGTGTATGATGTGCCTGACCTGGTGTATGATTCTTTTGACCTGGTGTATGATGTACTTAAGCTGGTGTATAACGTACTTGACCTGGTGTATAACATGCTTGAGCTGGTGTGTGAAGTACGTGCCCTGGTGTATGATGTGTCTGATGGTGTATGACTTGGTGTATGATGTGCCCAAGTTGTGCATGAGCTAGTGCATGATATATGTGGCTTAGTGTATGACATGCTTGAGCTGGTATATGACATGCCTGACCTGGTGTATGACGTGTCTGATGATGTATGACTTATTTGAGTTGGTGTATGATGTGCCCGAGTTGTGTATAACGTGCTTGAGCTAGTGCATGATATATGTGGGTTGGTGTATGACGTGCTTGAGCTGGTGTATGACTCTTTGGAACTGGTGTATGACATGTCTGACCTGGTGTATGACATACCTGACCTGGTGTATGACATACAGTACCTGACCTAGTTTATGACATACAGTACCTGACCTGGTTTATGATGTACTTAACCTGGTGTATAACATGCTTTAGCTGGTGTATGATGTTTCTGAGTTTGGTATGAAATACTTGCCCTGGTGTATGATGTGTCCGATTGTGTATGACTTGTTTGAGTTGGTGTATGATGTGCCCGGGTTGTGTATGACATGCTTGAGCTAGTGCATGATATATGTGGGTTGGTGTATGACATGCGTGAGCTGGTGAATTACATGCCTGACATGTATGACGTGCTGGAGCTGGTGTATGACTCTTTTGACCTGGTGTATGATGCGCCTGACCTGGTGTATGATGTACTTAAGCTGGTGTATAACGTACTTGACCTGGTGTATAAAATGCTTGAGCTGGTGTATGATGTTTCTGATGATGTATGACTTGTTTGAGTTGGTGTATGACGTGCTTGAGCTAGTGCATGATATGCCTGACATGCTTGAGCTGGTGTATGACATGCCTGACATGTACTGTATGACGTGCTTGAGCTGGTGAATGACATACCTGACATGTATGACGTGCTTGAGCTGGTGTATGATTCTTTTGACCTGGTGTATGATGTGCCTGACCTGGTGTATGATGTACTTAAGCTGGTGTATAACGTACTTGACCTGGTGTATAACATGCTTGAGCTTGTGTATGATGTTTCTGATGATGTATGACTTGTTTGAGTTGGTGTATGATGTGGCCGGGTTGTGTATGACGTGCTTGAGCTAGTGCATGATATATGTGGGTTGGTGTATGACATGCTTGAGCTGGTGTATGACATGCCTGACATGTATGACGTGCTTGAGCTGGTGTATGATTCTTTTGACCTGGTGTATGATGTGCCTGACCTGGTGTATGATTCTTTTGACCTGGTGTATGATGTACTTAAGCTGGTGTATAACGTACTTGACCTGGTGTATAACATGCTTGAGCTGGTGTGTGAAGTACGTGCCCTGGTGTATGATGTGTCTGATGGTGTATGACTTGGTGTATGATGTGCCCAAGTTGTGCATGAGCTAGTGCATGATATATGTGGCTTAGTGTATGACATGCTTGAGCTGGTATATGACATGCCTGACCTGGTGTATGACGTGTCTGATGATGTATGACTTATTTGAGTTGGTGTATGATGTGCCCGAGTTGTGTATAACGTGCTTGAGCTAGTGCATGATATATGTGGGTTGGTGTATGACGTGCTTGAGCTGGTGTATGACTCTTTGGAACTGGTGTATGACATGTCTGACCTGGTGTATGACATACCTGACCTGGTGTATGACATACAGTACCTGACCTAGTTTATGACATACAGTACCTGACCTGGTTTATGATGTACTTAACCTGGTGTATAACATGCTTTAGCTGGTGTATGATGTTTCTGAGTTTGGTATGAAATACTTGCCCTGGTGTATGATGTGTCCGATTGTGTATGACTTGTTTGAGTTGGTGTATGATGTGCCCGGGTTGTGTATGACATGCTTGAGCTAGTGCATGATATATGTGGGTTGGTGTATGACATGCGTGAGCTGGTGAATTACATGCCTGACATGTATGACGTGCTGGAGCTGGTGTATGACTCTTTTGACCTGGTGTATGATGCGCCTGACCTGGTGTATGATGTACTTAAGCTGGTGTATAACGTACTTGACCTGGTGTATAAAATGCTTGAGCTGGTGTATGATGTTTCTGATGATGTATGACTTGTTTGAGTTGGTGTATGACGTGCTTGAGCTAGTGCATGATATGCCTGACATGCTTGAGCTGGTGTATGACATGCCTGACATGTACTGTATGACGTGCTTGAGCTGGTGAATGACATACCTGACATGTATGACGTGCTTGAGCTGGTGTATGATTCTTTTGACCTGGTGTATGATGTGCCTGACCTGGTGTATGATGTACTTAAGCTGGTGTATAACGTACTTGACCTGGTGTATAACATGCTTGAGCTTGTGTATGATGTTTCTGATGATGTATGACTTGTTTGAGTTGGTGTATGATGTGGCCGGGTTGTGTATGACGTGCTTGAGCTAGTGCATGATATATGTGGGTTGGTGTATGACATGCTTGAGCTGGTGTATGACATGCCTGACATGTATGACGTGCTTGAGCTGGTGTATGATTCTTTTGACCTGGTGTATGATGTGCCTGACCTGGTGTATGATGTACTTAAGCTGGTGTATAACGTACTTGACCTGGTGTATAACATGCTTGAGCTGGTGTATGATGTTTCTGATGATGTATGACTTGTTTGAGTTGGTGTATGATGTGGCCGGGTTGTGTATGACGTGTTTGAGCTAGTGCATGATATATGTGGGTTGGTGTATGACATGCCTGACATGTATGACGTGCTTGAGCTGGTGTATGATTCTTTTGACCTGGTGTATGATGTGCCTGACCTGGTGTATGATTCTTTTGACCTGGTGTATGATGTGCCTGACCTGGTGTATGATTATTTTGACCTGGTGTATGATGTACTTAAGCTGGTGTGTGAAGTATGTGCCCTGGTGTATGATGTGTCTGATGGTGTATGACTTGGTGTATGATGTGCCCAAGTTGTGCATGAGCTAGTGCATGATATATGTGGCTTAGTGTATGACATGCTTGAGCTGGTATATGACATGCCTGACCTGGTGTATGACGTGTCTGAGACATGAGACGTGTATGACATGTTTGAGCTGGTGTATAAAGTACTTCAGCAGAAGTAAAACACTTGAGCTGGTGTATGACATCACTGATCTGTTGCATGAAGTACCTCACGTCCCAAAGTGTGATCCTGTGTACAGTATACTGTAATGACACCATCAATACAAAGACAGGCAGATATTAGGGACACTGCATAAATTAAAACTAATGACCTAAGAGATATGGAGGTGTGATGTTACTGTAATAACTATAAATTACAGCTTCCTGAGATCATGGCGGATAGAGCAGAGTGATGCAGTGAACTGGCTGTATACAACGCTGGCTTAAGTAGGTTTTAGATGCATGCTGTGTACTGCCTGAGGAAAAGACACCTTTTTTCTGATGTAAGTGCCTTGTTTTCCCTTAGTGAGGGAGTCTCAGTAGCCTTAGCACACACTGTTGTGTCAAAAATGCTAAAGCAAGTATAAGTAACGTCGGCCTGGATTTAACTGCACGTGTAGGACATAAGGAAAGTAAGACTACATTTCCACCTTGTCTGATCTTGTATATTACATTTTGAGTGTTACATTGAAACCATTAGTACACTTACTACAGCTGTCAATCACTCGGCATGCTGGCATGGCAACACACGAAGCTTGATCGAGCTGTAGCTTGTTTGGGAATGATTTTCATTAATCAAGCAGACATAAACAAATTATTTGTTCATATTGTGTCTGAAAAGTCAGCAGCTTGATAATAATTTGTTCTCTTTAGAACTGTTATATGAAACTAGTTCCAGTCTTTTGTACAACAGTTACCTCGGAACCATTTCATTTGAATATGTTTTGAAACTATTACTACAGTAGGGTTAGTGACATCATCATACATGACCCGTGATACTTTTTCACGAATATAATTTTTGACATTAAATAGGAAAGCTTGTCAGATGAATATGAAATGCCAAAATGTCAATTCCTCAGTAGAAATTTATTGTTTATAGAACTGTTATGTAAAAGCAATGTCATGTGGTTACTTATATGAATAAAAGGAAGGTTTTGTCTGTACACTGGTCAGAACTCCTTCGATGATATATTTACGTTTCACACGGTTGGACGACCCAGAACCTGTCTCAGAAAAATTTCAGTCTATACTGTATGTCCGTATATCTGTATGTCTGTCCAGACGATTTTGTGACAGCATCCGGCAAAACTGACTCGACAGAATTTAATGACACTTTGCCAGTCCTTTGGTACGTGCCTGAAGTTCAATCTGCTACATAAATGAAATCTAAACATTAACTAGAAGGGACGTTATGAGCAGTTTTGCATCAGATTACATCATAGCAGCTATTGCCTTTTGGGACGAATACAGCATTTTTGCTCTTAAGGTGGGCGTGGCAAATTACTGTTGTGGTGATGTACTAAGTATAACTGCTCACTTTCTCTTGTGATATTGTGCCAGTTAATGTAAGCGCACATTGATGTAAACATGTCACCTGACTTAAATCAGGAAATACCACCAAAGCTACTGTTGAATCAAATGAGAATGAATCAGCATCTTTGAACTAAACAGAAAGAAGAATAGACCAGCTCTGTTGTGGAATACCATGTTCGGCCTACATGTGTTTTATTGCAATTTATTCATGATAGCGTTTATTATACACTAATGTGCAGTTATGTATTATGTCAGTGTTTCTTTGCCTGTTAAGGGTTTATAGGTGGACGAGGTAAGATTCGTTTCTTTTTTGCAAGGTTTCTAACAGATTTAATTTCCCACCCACGTTTAAACGAGCTGGCCACCAAACTACAGTCTGTAACTGCATCAAGCTAACCAGCGAACATTATTGATGACTTAATGTTGATGTTGATAATACCATTTAGTTCGTAGTCGTAGGTGAGTGGGTTCAGTGTGAGTTTTAACTAAACATTATATGTATATTAACTGATTTATAGCCAATACAGCTATAAACTAATCTACAAGTGAAGAAAGAGGGCACCTTAAATTGTTCACTTTGTGCATGGGCCATGTTGATTTGATGTCACTTTGCAAAAGGAAGGAAGTGGTAGCTGAGAAAACTAACCCAATGGTGGATTTCCACCAGGTGCACATCTTTGTTTTTGCCTGTGACACATTTCTGTGAAGCAGCTTGTTATGTTCCTGTTTATCCTTGTTTTTCCTAGTTTTTATGTTTCTACAGTTGGTAAGTGGCTAAATGGTACCTTTTTGTCTATTTCTATTGTTGTTAATGTTAATTATTGTTCACAAAGCATACAGTTAAGTTCAGTTATGATGATTGAATGGTCCAAAGATTTTAGTTTTTCAGCTTCCAGGATGAAGCTTTACATCAACCACTGTGAAAAATCCTTGATTCTGGCCTGGTATTACTATTCATGGGCGGCACGGTGGCGTAGTGATCAGCCCTTTCGCTTTGCACCTCTAGGACCTTGGTTTGATTCTTGCGTAGAGTTTGCATATTCTCCCCATGCTCGGTGGGTTCCCTCCCATAGCCCAAAGAAATACAGATTAGACTAATTGGCGTTCCCAAATTGCCTGTAGCGTGTGAATGTCGTACAAATAGGAATGAATCCTATGGTCACCACTGGCCTCAACGATCCTTAGGTGGACTACATAGGTTCCTGGACGGATGCTTCAGTAACGTGCTGCTGTGCAGAAAGTGGAATCATACGCAGCGATCAACTCTGGCAGCACCTGTTACAGCTGGAATGCAACATCGCTGGAAATATTTGGCGAGTCAATGGGTTAAATTTCAAAACCCTGTATACAAGATAAAGTAGTATGAATGAATGAATGAATGAATGATTGAACCCCTGTGACCCTGCATACAGGATTAAGTGGTATGGAGAATGAATTAAAAAAAAATTATGAATTAATAAATGAATGAACCACCTCAATCATGTGTACAGGATAAAGCGGTATAAAGTGCAATAGAGAATGAATTAATGAATAAATGAACCCCCTGTGATCCTGCATACAGGATAAAGTGCAATAGAGAATAAATAAATTAATTAATGTATTATTTAACCCTGTGAACTTGTATACAGGATAAAGCAGTATTGAGAATGAATAATTGAATGAATGAACGAATGAACCACCACGACCCTGCATACAGGATAAAGCTGTATAGAGAATGAATAAATAAATAAATAAATTTATGGACCCCTTGCGACTCTGCATACAGGATAAAGCAGTATTTAGAACGAATGAATGAATGAACTTTCCCCCTTTTTTTTTATTTATGTACAGAATTATAAGTTTCAACTGACAGGAGCAGGGATTCTGGACTGGAAGGCACTTTTACAAACTGGTTGCACACATTGTGTAGGTTTTTCAACACAAGTCAAAACAAAATCGCTTATTGCACCTTTAAACCCTCGAGTTGAGAGCGCTCGCTCGCGCGTCTCGTGTGCGTGCGTGCGCGCGCCCGCCACAGTGTCGTCACGCGCTTTAACCCGGACGTGAAGCAGCGTTCAAGAAAAAAAAAAAAAAAACAACCAAAAAAAAAAACCGATACGGGCGAAGGAAAGATTTTTAAAAGGTAAGTTTGAAAAGGAAAGTCTGAGGTTAAAGACGACGCTTTTGACTGAGTGAGATGTTTGACGGGTTTATGGGTGCATGGAGGACAGATTTAACGTGCGCGAGCGTGAGCCGAATAACTCTCTATAACTGCAGGTTAGCTAGTTCTACCAGCTGTGTTGTGTTATATTATATTATATAATATAATGAGCCAGCGGTTTGTTATCTGTCTACAGTGAAACGTTACTTTGACGCTTTATTAATCAATCAAACCGCTGTTTTCTCGCTGACTTTGTTCACATTTGCGTGCTAGCCCTTTCACTAACTGTTGCCTAGTAATGAAAACTGTCCGCGTCGGATTAGCCGGCTAGCTCGCTAAGTCTGTGGAACTTGCTAGCATTTTTGTTTGTGTTTTGACTTTTGTGCCTTAGCGTGAATTTCGTATTGTTGAGCTTTGAAAAAAGCCGCAAATAAATTAATTATTTGACAACCTGTGGTTATACATTTTATAACTGTTGTTGGATGAATTCGCAAAGCAAGTTGTTATATATATTTTTTTGTTAGGAGGCCTGGCCGTCAGTTGCCAAATAAAGATCCGTATTACTGTATAGCTGGATTTACAGCTCTGCGCATGCTCACAGCCCCGGCTTCATATCCTGCTAAATAACGAGCTCTATTTTATCCCCGTTGGTATGCGCAGTGCAGGGCTGCAGGGGTGCTTGCTGCCAGAAAGTGAGCCACATTGAGATCAGAGGCGACGGGTTAAATCAGTGCTGCATTGCAGAAATGAAGGGACAGCTAATAAATATTACACCGAACAGACCTGAAGTGGAAATAAAACAGACAAGTGAAGACAAATGTAGTGAGGGACGATGATGATGATGATGTTTTGTGTTATACACAGGCTAAATGTATGACTTGCAGTATGCTAGATTTTAAAGGGTTCTAATGGCAACACACTTACAGTACCTGTCACACCTGTTTGTGCCACCCTTACCTCAAACCTTATTTGAACCTGTGTGTGTGGATAGAATGTTAATGCTAAGGTAATATAATCTTCAGGGAGGTTATACTTTTTATTTGGTGCTGGTGTAATTTGTTTTTAAAAAAATCGGGCTTAATATTCACACTTGAGTAAACAAAGTCAGTCCAGATGGGGGGGAAAAAATCCTTCGTGAATCACTGATCCTGCACTGATTGCAAAGTCGTTTAAAATGTATATAGTAGGTAGTTATGTATGCACTTGAGGCGTTGCCGTTTCTCTGTAATCCTGTAGGTAGTGCGCTCTAAACTATTCACAAAACGGACAGACAGCACCGTGTCCTGTGTGGTAGGAGTGATTTATTTGCTTAGTTTGTTTAGAACCATAACAAAAAAGTATACATCTGGGAATCACCACACAAAACCCGATACAACTTTATCACCATGCCTAGGTGCCGATTCAATTAATAGTGCGATTCTGTGTCTCGATTTTATAAATAACCTAATTTGATAATGCGTTTTTTGTCATAACTCAAAGTTTTATATCTTAACTTCATTCAACAGCTTTACAACTGAATTGAACATGATTAATTAAATATAGCCTGTTCCTTATCAGTTTTCTCACTTTTAAACCAAGAGCAGCGCAATATAAACTTACTTCAAATATAAGAGTTTGTGCTTTCATTTATTTTAAAATTAAATTGGACAAAAAAGCTACATTCTTTACTGCGCAGCACGTATCTGTCATCCACCGTAATTATTATTTCTAAACAAATTTGGCACACAATTCACTCTTGCCACACGGGAAGCCAGTGTGTGAATACTTTAGAGTGTATGATTGTAAAGAGACAGCCATGTTTTACTGCCTCAAAAATGTATCCAATGTCTTGAGCAGGCGTCTGTGTTCAGCTTCTAATGCTTGTCTTTCGAGACTGATTTGAGCTTGCAGTGTTTTGAGACTCGTGTGAGCATGTGTATTGAAATCGGTGATGTCCAGTGCGTTCGGTCGTGGCTGAGTCATTATCTGAATAGTTAAATAGCTGCTTATAGCTTCATTTAGGCCTGACGTTTAATATAACCCAGGGTTGCCAGGTCAACAAAATCCAGCATAAGCAGGGTTGAAATTACTACGCCTTGATGAGAACAATTCATTCAACCATGTGTGGTTGTAAAAAATATATATATATAATAACAATGACTTAAAACTTCCCTTTAAAGTAACTGCTTTTACTTTTTCTTGTAATAACTAGAGAGAGATAACGTCTGCGTGCAAGCGAGTGATACAGTGTGTTTGGAGTTTAATTAGTCTCAAAACTCTGAATCCGTGATCTTAATTCCTCCTCACGAGGATATATACTCGTGTGTTTTAAGACAAAGCAGGATAAGCATGGCTTAATCAATCTGAATTGAGGTGCTTTGGTTCTGTGAGTTTGAAAGTGATTAGAAAGGAGTGAGTAAAGGACAAGTGTGGAGCTGCACAGGTTTTCTAGATATTTCGGGTTTTCCTTGGATGCTAGGAGTGCAGTGCTTCCCCATTTAAATAACACGCGCAACATTGAACAATGCACTTAAATACGTTGAAAATAGTTTCCTGACCTTTCCTGCTTTATCTCTGATTTGTGCACTGTGCTGAAATTGATGCGTGTTATACGCAGTTATATCGCTCAGCCCTGGTGGATACTTTGACATAGCGTCATATATATATCCCGACGCACCCCCGTCGTGTCGCTGTATTCCAGAATAGACGGTAATAAAAACGGGGCAGTGAAATTTTATTTACTGCTCGGACTGCTTTGCTCGGGTAAGTATATGACCTCATAAACCAAGTCTTTGCTGATATTAAGCATTGAAATATTGCGACCAAGTCCAAATATTTTAACGTGTGAACATCCTAAGCCTGTCACATTATTGCAGTAACCGGTTCCTGGATCCGACGTACCACGTCACCGACTGAAGTTGTGCAGAAGTTGTTGAACTCCATTTCATCCAGGCCTTTTAATCTTTTGGTTTTGTGAGCATGGCAGGCGGAATTAAAGCGTACTACAGGGATTATACACCGATAAATAACTTTAGATGAGTGCAGAAGTGCACAGCGTCCTAACGCACACACCTCCCGGCTCTCTCTTTAATCAGTGTAACCAGTTCTTCATTCTGTTCCTTCACATTTACTTCATCCCGGTGTCATTCAGGATTACGTCTAATAACGTTTAAGTGAATTAGTCTTCACAAACCGACTTCAGAGCAGCTGGAACGGCAAGAGCCAGGGACTGGTGCAATAAACTAGGAGTGTTGTGCATTACTCTTATTGCCGTTTTTTAAAATTTTATTTTAAACATTGATTAGTTCTTTGAATTCTTTGTTGCATCCTGATAATTAGTATTTTTGATGTCGGAATGTCTGTTCATACGGTCAGCCAAGATTCTCAGCTTCTTCTGATCCTGTTTATATCAATAAAGAAATATTCATTAAAGAGTTTTTAAAATATATATATTTTTTCCGAAACAAAGGTTTAAAATAATAGCAAGCCCATAGATGAGGGGTCGAGGGGTCGCCAATTGTCAGACTCAATTGGGAGAGGCATCAAAATCTTTTGACATAATGAAATAAATATACCAGAAATTATTAATCTAATGAAATAAAATTTCGATCAGACGTTTTAAGGTCAGCTCAGTCAGTAAAGCCGGGTCATACCATGTTACGGGTTGGTACCGCGGTTCCTGTGCTCACTGGTACTACGATCAGACGCGTTCAGTCATGCACGAAGTGAAGCAATCAGAGAGGGCGCACAGACGGATGAAACTTTTAACAATGCGATTCTCTAAAAAATTAAGAAAGTTGACAATGAAACAGAGTATTCAGAGATGGAAAATATGCTTTCATTCATCTTCCATCGAGCTCGATGAGATCTGAGAGTCTGAAGCTGTTATGGTTGTTAAAAGTGGAAACGCCATTATAAAACCGAACACAGACACTTTGAAGAAATTTCACCGAACTTAACAGCTGTCCGAGGTAAGGGCTTGAAAATTAAATGAGCTCCAAGCCCAGTATGAGTGATTCTATACGGGTCCACTCACCCATGAGTTTGAGAGTGTTTACTGAGAATACTGTGGACTGAGTACAGTGGGTAATGTTGAAGGGACTGTATGTTCAGTGCCGATTTAGAGAGAGACATTTTTACACTTTTTTTTTTCTTCGTCATAAGTTCTCGCTGGTTTTTTCCATTTTTGTTTTGTTAATCTTAATCATTTGTTAATACTATATAAATTGTCTGGATTTCAGCTCCTATGTAAGGTTTACTTTTCAGTTTTACTTTAAAGACCCCTTTCCATAGACCCTTTGCGAACCACACGCTCGTTCTTAAACTACAGCTTTTTAAGAAGTAATGACTGTGAACGGTATGAACTGTATAACCGCACATGACGAGTCAGTCGAACGCGCCGTCACTTCATAAGCGAAGCCCTGCGTAGTAAATATAGTTTATGACTTCTAACAGACTCTTCTCCAGGGGCTAGGACGAGTAACGTTGTGCACTTGATCCTGGGAAGGGTGAGCTAAACCGTCTGTGTGTGTGTGTGTGTCTGTGTGTGTGTCTGTGTGTGTGTGTGTCTGTGTGTGTGTGTGTGTGTGTGTGTCTGTGTGTGTGTGTCTGTGTGTGTCGATTCTGTGGAACACAACACACAGAGTGAAGAGAGCAGGTGGTTTGTACGCTCAGGCTGGTGTGTGTGCAGTGTGCAGTCAGACATGACGCTTATAACAATTACATGGAAGTGTACTGTACACAGAGCTGTGCACTTTCTGTAGCTGTTTTAAATGAGACTTCTCATGTCTTCCTTCTTCCTTCCTGGCTTTTTCCCCCTCATATCTCACTCTCTTCTGCTTCCTTTCTTCTTTCATTCTGCCTCGTTTCCTTTTCTCATTTCTATCTCACTTACCTTCTTCTCTGTCTAATTTCCCTTTTTAAATTTTTTTATTTTTATTTCCTTCCTTCCTACCTTCATTCCTTCTTTTCCTCCGTCATTTTTACCTGCTTTATTCTGTCTTATTGCCTTCCTTCCCTCCTTCTTTCACTGTCTTATTGTCTTTCCATCATCTCATTTCTTCTGTCTCTCTTCCTTTGTTCTCTCCATCTTACACTTTCCATCCTGCATTCGTTCCTTCTGTTGTATTTTCTCTTTCTTCCTTCTCATTATCTTCCTTCCTTCCATCTCTTCCCTTCCTCGCTCTCTAATGGTTGGTTATAAACAGTAAGAGCAGTGGGAGGCCGGTTCACCTCTGCTGTGTAATTTCATTACAGACTGTTTATTGATCTTGAATCTTAACACTTTCATTAGTTGTGCTTTTGCATCTTGTGCAGTTGCCTAGTGCTAATTTTAACCCGTGTGCATCATCATCATCATCTCTGGCTGTTTTCCTCCTCTTTGTGCATCAGGCCCGCGAGGTCTTAACTCTCGGCTCTCGGCTCAAGCAGCAAAGTAAATCCAAGACTTACCACAAGCCTGTTTTCATTTCAGACAGAAGCAGAGGAATTGCATTAGTTGCGCTTTGCAAATCAGCAAAGCAAAACTATTTATTCTGATATCCGGAAGCAAAGAATCCTGTTTGTGAGTCATACAGGAGCTTCTTTTGTTCTTTGGTTATTAAACAACTTGATAATTTGATTGGACAACACAAATATTATTCCGAAGCTATAGCAGTGCTTTTTTGGAAAGGTAGGATGAAGTGGAAATGAGACTTTCTCAACATCTTTTTGAGATGAATATTAAACCTCCAGGCCATGTAGAGAGAGACAGCGCTACTCCATCATTCCATAAAACTTCCGTTTCAAGGGAATGGCTACATGCCTTTAACTCTTATTTATGAAGCACATGCATGCAGGAGGATTATATTACTCTAAATATACTTTGTTCAAGTTAGTTTGTTGTGCAGGTCAGCACACGGCACTATTTCTTTTCTTGATTTTTCCCTTTAAATACAGTAAATTCATTGTGCTAAGTTACAGCGTGTAGCCGGCTATGGATCTGCTGCAGTTTACACATCTTAACTAGATTTTTAATTGTTTTCCTGTATATAAATGTACTGCTGGCTAGGTCCTGTAAGAATACACTAAATATTTGGCGTGCTTTGTATGTTTGGTAAGACACTGTACGACAGAAGCAGTATTATGCAGTGGAGTTCTACAGGGTGACTTAGTGTGTCACAGGTGTTAATATGTGAGGCTTATTGCAGCCCTGCAGTGTAGCAGTGCAGTTCAGTTCCCCCTTCCATATTATACACCCTTAGCAGTGAGTAGTAGAGTTGAAGATCTTTGCCCGAACCCGACGGGTGCGGTCGGGTCCGGGCTTAATTTCTATTATTTTACACGGGCTCTGGCCAGACTCTGCCTTGTGCGGTAAATGAATGGTCATGTGATGCTTTTTGATTAGTGTGAGAAAGATGCGAAGATGGATGTTGAGAAGGTAAAACGAAGGCTTGCCTCTGGCGTTTGTTTTTGGTTGCACTATCAACTTAAGCCAAGTATAAATAAATTAAATAAATAAATGATGTTAAAACATGTATAAATGATTAATTCTTGGCAAAAGCTGTGTGTGTGCGTGCGCACATTTGCATAATGTCGGGCTGTAAATGGGTTCGGGCTTTTAAAAAGCTGTTTTTTAAAAAGCCGAATTCTTTCGGGCTCGAGCCCTGTCGGGCCTAACTTTTAAGTCCAGATTACAGGTCTAGTGAGTAGGCTTAGGAATCACCAGAGTTCTCCCGATACAAAATCATCACGATACTTTGGTGCTTATCAAATTTATATAAATATCACAGTCCGTGATGTTTTTTTTTCCAGATTTTGTTACAATCCTAAACAAACTCTGCAAATAATTGACTCCTACCACACATCGCCTGCCAGTGTGTGAATAGTTTACCTGTACCTACCTGTAGGTTTATAGTGGAACTGCAACATTTTACACCTTCAAATACAAAGATGCATAAATTTTTCATATTTAAAAAAATCACTGTTGGAGTCCATCTGGCGAGGCATGAATTACCAAACAAGATATTCTCAAATCGTAACTGTATTGATGGGTTTTTTTCCCCCATCCCCTAGTAAGTAGGGATGGGAATTACCAGGAACGACCTAATATGATCTCATGCTAGGTGCCGATTTGATTTGTATTGCGATTCTGTAAATATCTTTTTATAAATTTTATAAATATCACAAGTCACTGATAGTAATTTTTCAGAACTCTAAACACACTTGGCAAATAATTTTCTCCTGCCACACAGGATGCTTTGCTTCCTGAAAATGTATGAATAGTTTATAGTGCACTAACTGTAGGATTGGCTAGAGTATTTTGAACATATTATCGACCCAAAGTTTGGGATCACTTTTTGCAAATTTCTTTGTTTTTGTTTAGTGATTTATGAAATAACACGTCTGAAAGACACAGAAGTCAGCCTCTCTGGAATAGTAACAGTATTGTCAAGTGTATTTGCAAAACCCATCAAATGAAACTGTCTCTTAGAAAAACCTTCCCAGGACAGCAAGTCCAAAACCTACGAAAGAATCTCGATACCTAACCGTATTGATTCCTCACCATCTCTAGTAGTTAGTGGATGAACGAACACTCGGTAGGTGTGAAAACACCAAAACCTGGTTAGTCTAGTTGGCTCTAGTCGGTAGACTGTTGCGCCGACGCGTCTTTTTGGTCATTGTATTTTCCCAGCTGCACATAAACTGAAAAAGAAACAGTAGTACTCTTGCATGACGTATGTATCTGTGAAAGATGCGAGCACTTTGTATTTTCAGCAATAGCTGTGATATACTGTATTTTTTAAGGCCATTATCAAGTTTAGATCATTTCATGTAATTTATTTTTATCTTCTTCCTGCGTTTGCAGTTTTAGTTCCTGTCCCAAATTCCTTTAACCAATTATGCGGAGAGAAAAGTTCTCATGTAAGTTGTAGTGATTGCATTTTGGTTTGCTTATATATTCATACTTATATATTTTATATGAGACTAAACCGATCCAGGGGGAAATCAGCCCACGATTACAAACTGCTCCACCGATTCAGTCTCCAGGTTTGAAAAAAGACAGACAGTTCTGGTCAGCAGTGATGTTGTCTCTCTCGTCAGTGTGATCGCTGTTGTGTATGATAAAGTAATGAACGTGTTAAGACTGACAGCGGAGGTTTACACATCAAAAGGCCCTTCCGGTGCCATCACGTCCCCTGTGTGGAGAAACAGAGACGCTGCAGTGAGATTTATGGGCAGTCCAGAGGGAGGGGTTTCAAATATTAAAGGAGTCGTCTCTCTCTCTCTCTCTTTTTTTTTTTTTTTGACAAGAAAATCCCAGTGTGGGCTTCTACGGTTGTAATTCGTACATCTCAAGGTGTAACATATTGTGTGACCTGAGATGTCTTTTTTGGATGTTTGTGTTAGCATAGCCTTTGTGTTGACTCGAATCAGTTTGATCATTCAACACTGATCTTTTTCTTGTTGAAAAGGCATTCCTAGGAAATCCCAGGAAATATTCCCAGATCTTGATTTAATGGTTGTTTCTGGAAGGGACTTTTGAAATCAAAACCTTCAGATCAGATACACTCTCAACTGGAGCAGCCGAAGTTACAACCAGAAACACAAAATGTACTTTAAATATTCAATTAATAATTAGATGAATAAGATGTTTAGATAGCTAGATAGATACTTTATTGAAGAAATTCCATTAGCATAACACACAGGCAGGTATGTAGTTGTGATCACACACTATGGAGGTCTATAAAGTATAGAATTACATTATTATGTATAGAATTAAAGATTCTATAAAATATTTAACTAGGGACTTTCTTGGATCTGGAGTTTCAAAGCATCTTTTTCATTCTTTCTCCACTTTCGAGGTCATGGTCGGTCGGTGTAATACCATCACTTCCTGGACTGGAGTGTGGCGCAGAATACTGGAAGAAAAAATAAATAAATCGACATGGTATGCGGTATTTTAATGAATTAGATACGTTTAGTAGTTTTTAATCATTTAAATCATGTAAGAATTATAACCGATTGAGCTGAATGAACTTGAGTGCTATAGAATGGAATTAAAATAGATCATCGCACCTGAAATTGAAATGAATCCAGTCGACAGTCTACCCTTGATTCAGTTTTGTCGGTTTTATGTACTCCAACAAACAAAAACAAGGATTTTCACATCCTCCGTTTGTTAGAGAATCGTGGCAGAAACTACTGCAGTGAATGTTTTTGACTGCATTCAGTCTCCCAAAAGGTTTTAATCATAATTATGTTTTCCGAAGTTTGCTCTCAAACTTGAAGATCATCCGTGCAGCACAATCATTTCTGAAGATTTTTTGGTGTTAAAACTAAACCACTAAAGTGATCACCTCAATCCATTTAAACTTGGAATTGGAAATCAACCAAAGGTTAATATTCTCAGTTTAAATATCAGAGATTCTGCCAATGTGTGTGGTGTGTACGCGGGAAAGAAAGAGCGAGAGAAATATAAGCGTTTAAATTCCATGGCCGAGAATAGGCTCATTTCTCACAGGCGATTGCTGGTGAGGAAATACAGCCCAAATTGAATTAGTTTACATGAGGGGATGAAAATTGAAATATGGATTGGGGTTGCAAATGCCTGCCTGCGCTCTCATATACGGGATGAAATATATTATTGCTCTCTCATATTGCGTGCGTCTGTGCGTTTTCTTGAGGCGGCGTGTTTAAAGAGCACTTGGCCGCTGGTTTTGTTGGTTCTGCAGGTTTAATAAATGGGATTGATATTTAAAAGGTTTGTGTTTACGGGAGTTTAGGTGCGTTTTAGTCTGTGTGATGGGTTTATGGCGTACGTGACGAGGCAGGTTTTATCTTTTCATATGGAGGCTCAGCAGCTTTCTGTATAGACAAATCCTCATCCTACACATTTTAAAGCTCTTTCACAGTTCAGGCTAGATTCTGCTTGTTTATAAAAAAAAAATTAGTACATGTCATCTTCATGTCTGATGTGTGTGTTTATATTCTGCAGTCTTGCGTTGCGTTACTTGTGCATGCTATGTATCTGTGTGGTACAGAATAGCAGCACATGACACTGAGTTTGTAACAGACTAAACAACCAAGCATTGTGTCTCAACTGTTTTTTCCTACAACAGTAAGCGTTTATGGTTCCAGACAAACATGAATCTTCAGGAGCCTTATTATTATTAACCCAACATAACCCAAAATGTTTTCATGTCACCCCTCTTGCATGTTCTGGCATTAATTTCATGCGTTATTTCTTCTTATCAAAGACAACATGTTATTAATAGTCCTTAATAATAATAATAATTTGTGAGTAATCTATATATACACTCGCTGTTTTAGAGATGTCAAATTATTGGGCTCATTCAGGCAAGGAAGACAACTTATGAGATTTGAAGTTAGTGGAACTGGGTTAAGAAGCCTTCAACACATTATTGCTTAAGTTTCTTCGACTTGTGGAAAAAAAATAATGAATGGAGATCAACTGCATGTAAAAAAGAAAAAAGAATGAAATCTTAGTGTGTGAGACTTTTTTCTGGACTAGGCAGTGTATATTGTAGTCAATAATCTGTTAATACTGCATTAAACAAATAACATTCCCAAGCTGTGTACGATTAAAAATGATCTGGTTTCTAATCTATGTTTTTTTTTTACTTTTGATTATTATTATTTCAATATATGCTTAATGTTTTATTTTTGAAGTGTGAAATTTTCCACAGTAGCAGCAACAGGTTGCCGTGGTAACGTAAGCCGCCCGGACACTTGCTGCTACTGCCACTTTCACACTACTGAAATAAAATCTTGAATATATATTGGAAAAGAACTGACACGTTACAAAACGTATACTATTGAAGTGTAGGTTTGGATTGTCAGTTTGTGTTAGTCAGTGTTGATGTCATTGCCGGGTAAACACTTGCTTATTTAAATCCTAATGGCAGCAGGACAAAAATATTCTGCCCCTGAGGAATCCCTTTTGGAAAATGACTTCTGGTCCAGGGTGCTGGATGCTTTTTCTCTATTGGCCTTTTGTTTTTTATTCAGATTTTAATAGACACCCCCTGGGACACCTGAGATCTTGGGAGGCTCAAAGAGAAGAGGAAAAAACATTCAAATGTCGAACCCACCCATTCACCTGAGAACTAAATAGTGAAAAATGTGGCTAATGCAGCATTAACTACTGCCTGTCTATTCTCACAGTATTTTTATATTGAAAAACTGGAATACTAATAGTCTTTTTATATATAATGTCTACTGATTTGGCTTTGTGTCCTTTACATGTATAAACCTTCAGCGTTTACAGAAATGCTAATTCACAAGTTAATGAACAAATCAGAGAATGCATTTTTGTATAGATAACTCCTAATTACATTAATATTGTAAAGAAAATGGTCTACAGGTTCACTATATTATAATACGTAAATTAAATACGTTTATAATTTTTCTCAACAATTTAAACAAATAAGGTCTCCGACCCAGGGCCTCACGATTCTTGCTAAAATGTGAATCATGATTATTATTTTTTTCTTTTTTCCCCCCATTGGAATTCTCATTCTCATTTTTTTATTGCACTTAAATAAAAAAAATGCAAAAAAACAAAAACTAACAACTTTTAAACGACTTTCAACTCTTGTAACAAACAAAAACAAACAAAAAAAAAACAAGCAAAACACTTTTCCTCATTTTAGAGCCTTTGAAGTAACAACTTAAAAGCGGAACATAAATTTACCAATAAAAGTGGCAAAAAATTATGTATTTTTTTACTACAAAACAATTTTTTTTTATACATTTTGGACAACTACAGCACTTCATCAAATGTCAATTTAGATCTTTTTTTTTTTTAATACACAAAAGATAAATGTCAGTGTTTGTTAGGTAGTTTGAAATAAAAATACCTTGTTTGCAGTATTGAATTTATTGTTGCCTAAGGTTTCATTGTTTCATTGTCTTCTCAACGCATTAGGTTTACTTAACTAATACAGGAAGGTATATAACAATTAGAGCTAATAACAGAACCCCGTACATTGCGGAGGAGAGACGAGAGAAGCGACCGTGAGGAGAGGAAAACGATGACCGAATCATTTGCTTATCTTCATCCTGATTAGTGAATTCATACTGTTTTGTGTTGCACTGTGTGAGTGTTTGTGATGTGCTGTAGCACCCGGGATCATCAAGTAAACCAGCGAACACGTGACTGCAGCGTGATCTGTGCGCAGGGAAACACATTGTGATTTATTCATTCATTTCTTTATTTATTTTGGGATTAATCATGCAACCCTACTCTGACCTGAGGGGAAAAACAGGATTGATTGTAATGTAATGAGCTCTGCAGGAGCACCCGAGGCGTCGGTTTAACTGGAAATGGACCTCCAAATCCGGCTAAAGTGTCCGATTCATGTTCAGACGCGGTAGTTCCCTGTGCTATGAGGCTGGTGGCTTCTTGCATGCGGTGGTAGTTTGTACTTAACTAATGCAAGAGAATTATCAGACACTTTAAAGTATGAGAGTGTGATTGAGTGAATAGAGCTGAACTGATATTCAGCAATAACCCCCCCCCCCCCCCTTGCGCGCTCTCCTTTCAGACGCTTTAATTCAGAAGCATCAACCAGGCTTTACACTGCATCATATAACAATCTGCACACACTACAGATTTACTGGATTTTCCATTTCAAACACATCGCCTTCATCTTCTATTTTTTTTTCTTTTTTTACATCACTTCCTTGAAGTCTGCCGGTGATTTGCTTATAATTGACATCATCCAGTCTCCCGCTGTGCTGCTCGTTTAATGCACACTTCTTGTCTTGAGCACAAATGTTCAGTTTCTGGATCGCTTCTGTTTCAGCAGACACGTCTCCTTTTCTTCTGTAGTTTGTCTCCTCAAAGTGTCAGCGTGTCACAGTCATTAAGATGTCCTCCTCATTTTCCCGGTGATGTCCCGCCAGCTGTTCTTTCTTTTTTTTTCATTTTCTTTCTATAAATACCCAGGAATGTCTATTCAGGAGTTTGTTTGATCCCTTTCCTGGCTGATTATTGTTGAATTCACTCGTCTTTTGAAGTTGAATAGCTGCTTCTGTTTCAGTAACTGGAAAACTATATGGAAGGGGTGGGATTTAAGATGCTGTATTCGCTATTAGTTTTTGCTATTCATATAAATGGTAACTCAGCGGTTAAGGCATTGGACTATGGAGCAGAAGGTCACAGGTTCAAACCCCAGCATCACCAAGCTTACCACAGTTGGCCCCTTGACCAAGAGACCTTAACCCTCAACTGCTCAGAGGTAAAATAAGATAAATGTAAGTCGTTCTGGATACGAGATTTTTTCCGAATTTCATACATTTTTATCAAGAGCCACATTTTGAGAACTGCTCAGAACCGTCTCCAAAACAGCAGGATTGCGGATGCTGGCCCGACCTCTCTTTTTTTATTTTATTTTATTTTTTTGGATTTTTCCCCGATTTTCTCCCTAATTTAGTCGTGTCCAATTCCTCCCCGTCACTAGGGGGCTCCCACATTAAGGCTACTACTACCACTCAGCCGGGAGGGCCGAAGACTATCACGTGTTTCCTCCGAACCACGTGACGCCAGCCGACCGCATCTTTTCGAACTGCTCGCTCGTGCACCGTTGGGGGCGGCGTAACACACTCGGAGGACAGTGCTATCCGCTCCCTCCGTTGCGCGAGCTCACATATGCCCCTGATTGGCTGTAGAGCTAGATTAATGTGGGAGCACTAAGTACCTCTCATCCCTCCCCTGTGAGAGAGCTCGGCCAATCAGCTCTCTCTAGGCCTCCGGCTGCGAGAGGTTACAGCACCACCCGGGATTCGAACTAGCGATCTCCGGATGATAGGGCGAGCGCTTTAACCACTGCGCCACTCGGAGGCTTGGCCCGACCTCTCTGATCCCACAAGAGAGCTACTGTAGCACAAATTCCTGAAAAGGCTGAACATCGCAACATTTTCAACTCCGTATGAGGTCGATCATAAATCTGTGGAATCAAAGCAGTCCTGTTGATTGCTGGGTGCGTGTATGTTGCTTAACTGTAGGAGAGAGACCCTATATTGCCAAAAGTATTTGCTCGCCTGCCTCTTCACATGCATATGAACTTGAGTAACATCCAATTCTTAATTACAATTAGGGTTTAATATGATGTTGGCCCACTCTTTATACCTATAACAGCTTCAACTCTTCTGTGAAGGCTTTCCACAATGTTTAGGAGTGTGTTTTATAAGAATTTCGGACCATTCTTCCAGAAGCGCATTTGTGAGTTCAGACACTGATGTTGGACGAGAAGGCCTGGCTCACGGTCTCCACTCTAATTCATCTCAAAGGTGTTTTATCGGGTCGAGGTCACGGCAGTCAAATGCTTCCACATCACCCTCGCTCAACCATGTCTTTATGGACCTTGCTTTGTGCACTGGTGTGCAGTCGTGTTGGAACTGGTGTTGTTTTTCAGGAGTTACTTCCAGTGAAAGGAACTCCTAATGCTTCATCACACCGAGACATTTTGAGGAACACGATAAAGAGTTAAAGGTATCTCGATCCGATCGAGCATCTGTCTGATCCATGGAGGGACTTGAATGATCTGGCGAGGGTGTCTCGCTTCCAGATACTGCGTCACACCTTGTAGGTGTCTCGTGGAGTCGGTGTGTCAGTGGGTCAGAGCTGTTTCGAGACCTACACATTTTTAAGCATGTGTGTGTATTTATATATTTATACCCACCCAGCTTTAGCGTGTTTTCGCCTTGAACTGACGGGTGTGACCTCTTCATTAGTATTCATGTGAAAGGAAGATTGCTGCAGATATGATGGCTGGTATTTGGACAGACACAGAGAGAGAGCGAGCACGACTGGGAAAACGAAAGGCCAAGAGATTGTAAAGCGATACGGAGAAGTGGCATTTCTACACCCTCAACAATTTGATGTGGGCGAGATTTTGCCGGATATGCAGAACCGGGTGGCATTTGAGATTTAGCGTAACCCCTCGTGTGTGTGTGTGTGTGTGTGTGTTTCAATAGGACAATGTAGAGGTTTTTAATTTTTTTTTTATTTTCCCCCTCCCCCCTCCACAGTGTGTTTCTGTTTTATTGTGGTCAACCTCAGTTATTAGAGCACGTAGAGAAACCCGAGCGTTGTTGCCAGAGTCACGTGTTTAAGGTAAAAGTAATAGTAGGAAAAGAGCAGGTGCGAGAGAGAGAGCCGCCATTGCCTGATTGAAATCAATACTTCATATGGTTGTGAAATTGCCTTTTTGTTTCTGAGGAATGAGCGAGGGAGAGAGAGAGAGAGAGAGAGAGAGAGAGAGAGAGAGCGCCGTATGTGTTGCGTCGTGCCTTTTAACTAACGTTATGACTATACAAAAAGGTCCTGGGTTGTTTAGAGCTCGGTGTTCGCTGCTCTTTAAATCCTTGCTCGCTGTGTGTTATTACCAGATTGAACTTTTTTTCTTAGAGCCAGAACCATATATATATATATATATATATATACGCAGCTCTCGTCTATCTTCCCAGCCATGAGTGAACTTTTATTATGGTCCTAAAAATGACGTGTCTACCGAATTGAGAGGGAAAGTGCATCACTTACTGTACAGCTCTCAGAGCAGTCTATTTATTGTGTAGTAATGTTTTATTTATTTACTATTTATATCTGTAAAAAAAAAAAACTTTTCTAAACTTCACCGCACACGTATAATTAAGATGAAAGAAAATATAATTGGTGCCACGGTGGCGTAGTGATTAGCAACGTCGCCTCGTGCCTCCAGGTCCGGAACCTGGAGGCACGAGGCGACGTTGCTAACCACTTCGCCACCGTTTGATTCCCACCTCGGGAGTGTGTGTTTGTGTCTGTGTGTGCATGTTGTGCTTGTGCTTGGTGGGTTTCCTCTGGATACTCTGGTTTCCTCCCACAAACATGCAGGTTAGGCTGATTCGTGTTCCCAAATTAACAGTAAAAAAACAAACACCATTCCGTTTTTTTTTTTTGTACATCACATGTGTCTGTTGTTGACTTTCCGCATATTTAGTTGCATCTGTTCATAAACGTTTCATCTGTATTTGTGTTTGTTTTGGGTGTGTGCATGTTTCTCTGTCTACGTGGATGCCTTTGTCTGTGTGTACCTTGTATCGTGTATGTGCTGGTCCGAGTTCACTTTGGACCAGCTGACTGAATGGCAGTGTTTCAACGTGATGGACGTGAAAGCAGGAAACGGGTTATAAACACACACCAGCCTGAGGACGATGAGCTGAGGATGTTCTCTCCTCTTCTTCTTCTTCTTCTTCTTCTTTCTTCTGTTTCCAGCTGCATTAATTCACTCCCAGTCTGGCAGCAGAAACTGAAAAACACACAACAAGGAGAAAAATCTCTGAACATCTGAGGAGAAACTTTTTGAAACCGAGCCGGGCTTGGACTGGGTTCAGCTAACGCTAGCCCACGTTTCCGGCAGAGACTCAAACGGATGTAGACGTTTCCCGCAGGTGCTGGCATAAATCGCGTGTGTGTTTTTTTTTCTTTTCTTTTTTTCTTCTCCAAGCACTGGCAGCTAACTGAGCACACACACACAGTTTTCCGTACACACAAGCACAGACAGCGCGTGAGACGAGCGTGTCGGTGAAACCTGTGGGAGACAGCTGCAAGGGAGCCGTGTGATCGCGAATCTGCCGCCACTTCAGAAAAGCGCGAGCGACGGGATGGGACGGGACGGGACATGGTCATCTTGCAGACTCGCTCGCGAGAAAAATCAGAGCGCAAAAGTCACCAAAACAGCCTCGCTAATAAGCTTTTCAGCTTCGAACAGACACAAAAAAAAGCAAGAAAGGCGCTTCTTGTTGCTCATGAGCAAGACTCTGAAGCTGGTTGTTTTCCCAGTTAATTGTCACTTTGCAGGAATTTTTCAGCTTTAATTTGTTATAATGAATCGCAGTTTGAGGACATCTGAACGCATCGTTAGTTTGATTCGCTCATCTAAATGAAGTGTATGTAGACTGGAATGATGTTTTTTCTTTTTTTCTGTTCTTGTGTGTGTAAATCAGCAGATGTGAGCTCTCTTTCTGAAGAAGAAAAATACTCTTGGAAGAGAGACGATTGGTTTGTTTTTGATGTGGAAGAACATGACAGTGTGTGGAATCTGTTTTTCCTTATTATTCTTTACGTTTCAAATGAAAAAAAAACAAAAAAAACTAACGCTCCAGCTAATAGGAACAAGCAGCGATTAAAGGGCCGGTTCACTGTTTTCACACAAGGTGCGATTTCTTCTGAGAGCTTTCACATTAGTAACGATGTTCAGTACCCGAGTACACACACTCGAATGGTTAAGTTAAGCTTCCTATTTATTTATTTTTTTTCTTCTGATGAATTACACCTTCTGCATCATGATTGGTTACACAAATTCAGTTTCACACGTGATTGGTCAGAGTCCTTGCCTCTGACATTTCTGCAAGAATTCTACGCACACGAGTCAAATAAATTCCACAGCCAGAGTGCGGGTCATTTTTTTTAACTTTCCAACAAGCTTTTTAAACATGAATTGTTGTCTTAGGCTGAGCTTTCGAGTGACGGATGCACAGCCGTCTTCAGTTCTTCATCAGAAGTGAATCTTCATCCTCGTAGGGCTGAAAGTCATGCTTTAAAGATGCTTTAACACCTCAAACCGAAGTAATAAAAGGTTTACACAGCTCCTTTCAATCTCGTCAGGTCAGACAGTACAACAGTTACTCATACTGAAGTAAACGAGGGAAGGCGTCGGATGAGACCATCAGTTCCGTGTTTAAGTTAATAAAAAAAACAAAAAAACAAGAGAGATGCGTCACTTCCTGCTTAGCACCTTCGCTATCAATTTTTTTCCGCGCAGAGCAGTAGATTCTGTTCGGATTGGTCACACGATGCCAGGATCCAAATTTTATAATGATTTTACAGAATCTGTAGGAAGATGAATCCCAAGTTGTTCGCAGACGAGTAAAACATGGCGCCATCTAGAGGTGACTTTAGAAATTACTTAAAAAAATATTAAATAGATATAAAAATATATATATATATAGTGAGCTGGGCATAACTTCAGTGAAGAGTGGAATCCTACTTCTGTCACATCCTGCCTCAGTGGTCCTCAGACGCCGCCCAGGGTGCATGAGGACGCTTTAGAGTGTCCCTGTCAACCTCGGCGTATGGTACGCGTAAATCTCCTCGACATGCATGACCTCGTTTACACTCGTACTTAGCCTTGACTGATTGAGATGCATGTTGATACCCAGTGTAATCAGGGCCTGGGTGTGTGTGTCTCAGCCTCTCTCGCGCACACACACATGCACACACACACACTCTCTCTCTCTGGATGTGAAATATTGCTTGTTTTCCCACTTGTGTGGTAATGAGCTTGATGAATATTCATGAAGTGAAGCAGGCGCCAACACGTTCATATTCCACTGAAACCCTGTTTGTGTGTGTGTGTGTGTGTGTGTGTGTGTGTCTTTGCAGTAGAGAATGATGTCTAGGAGAGCATCTGATTAAGCTGTCTGAGTGTGAGCGTGTGCGTCAGTCACTGTAGTGTAGTGTAGCCGCTGTTTTTAATGCATTATATGGTAACTTTTCTGGAGCTGCAGCACCTCAGACTGTGTGTGTGTGTGTGCAGTGCAGTGCAGTGCAGTGCAGTGCAGCAGGTGGGGTAATAAAAACGCTTGCGTCATAATCATAGCTAGTAATTGCTAGAGATGGGAATCCCCAGGCAGGGATCACCGGATACAATTACATCATCTACAGTTTGATTAATGTTGCGTTTCTCAATTTGTAAATTGATTAAAAAATAAATAAATGAATAGTTGTAATGCTAAAGCTTTATATGTGTACCTGTTGTTATGCTTTTAAATGATACATTTGACAATGATACATGCTACATGCGCGCACGCGCACACATGTACATGCACACACACACAAACACACACACACACACACACGGTACAAATCAGTTTGTAATGAAACTAAGCCCCTATGGTACCTCAAGCTCGGCCAAATAGACCTCAGAAAACCCTGTTAAAATTCCTCCAGTAGTTTTTAAGCACAAACAGACAGACAAAAATTCCAAAAGCCATCTTCACGTGTTCTCATCAGGATGAAGAAAAATTGCACTCATCGTCCTCCCCAGATTATATTTTTTCCGCAAATATTTCTTTCGCAGATATCTTCAATGTCACGCCAGTTTTATTATACACACGTGGACAAAATTGTTGGTACCCTTCAGTCAATGAAAGAAAAACTCACAATGGTCACAGAAATAACTTTAATCTGACAAAAGTAATAGTAAATAAGAATTCTATGAATGTTAACCAATGAAAGTCAGACATTGCTTTTCAACCATGCTTCAACGGAATTATTTAAAAAAATGAACTCATGGAACAGGCCTGGACAAAAATGATGGTACCCCTAACTTAATAGTTTGTTGCACAACCTTTTGAGGCAATCACTGCAATCAAACGATTCGTGTAACTGTCAATGAGACTTCTGCACCTCTCTGCAGGTATTTTGGCCCACTCCTCATGAGCAAGCTGCTCCAGTTGTTTCCGGTTTGAAGGGTGCCTTTTCCAGACGGCATGTTTCAGCTCCTTCCAAAGATGCTCAATAGGATTGAGGTCAGGGCTCATAGAAGGCCACTTTAGAATAGTCCAATGTTTTCCGCTTAGCCATTCTTGGGTGTTTTTAGCTGTGTGTTTTGGGTCATTGTCCTGTTGCAAGACCCATGACCTGCGACTGAGACCCAGCTTTCTGACACTGGCCAGCACATTTCTCTCTAGAATCCCTTGATAGTCTTGAGATTTCATTGTACCCTGCACAGATTCAAGACACTCTGTGCCAGATGCAGCAAAGCAGCCCCAGAACATAACAGAGCCTCCTCCATGTTTCACAGTAGGGACAGTGTTCTTTTCTTCATATGCTTCATTTTTCCGTGTGTGAACATAGAGCTGATGTGCCTTGGCAAAAAGTTTCATTTTTGTCTCATCTGTCCATAGGACATTCTCCCAGAAGCTTTGTGGCTTGTCAACATGTAGTTTGGCATATTCCAGTCTGGCTTTTTTATGATTTGTTTTCAACAATGGTGTCCTCCTTGGTCATCTCCCATGTAGTCCACTTTGGCTCAAACAACGACGGATGGTGTGATCCGACACTGATGTTCCTTGAGCATGAAGTTCACCTTGGATCTCTTTAGAAGTCTTTCTGGGCTCTTTTGTTACCATTCGGATTATCCGTCTCTTTGATTTGTCATCAATTTTCCTCCTGCGGCCACGTCCAGGGAGGTTGGCTACAGTCCCATGGATCTTAAATTTCTGAATAATATGTGCAACTGTAGTCACAGGAACATCTAGCTGCTTGGAAATGGTCTTACAGCCTTTACCTTTAACATGCTTGTCTATAATTATCTTTCGAATCTCCTGAGACAACTCTTTCCTTCGCTTCCTCTGGTCCATGTTGAGTGTGGTACATACCATGTCACCAAACAACACAGTGACTACCTGGAGCCCTATATATAGGCCCACTGACTGATTACAAGATTGTAGACACCTGTGATGCTAATTAGTGGACACACCTTGAATTAACATGTCCCTTTGGTCACATTATTTTTGTCCAGGCCTGTTCCATAAGTTCATTTTTTAAAATAATTCTGTTGAAGCATGGTTGAAAAGCAATGTCTGACTTTCATTGGTTAACTTTCATAGAATTTTTATTTATTATTACTTTTGTCAGATTAAAGTTATTTCTGTGACCATTGTGAGTTTTTCTTTCATTGACCGAAGGGTACCAACAATTTTGTCCACGTGTGTGTGTATAGAAGATACATACACAAATTCACGTAGGACTTGACATTTAAAAAAAAAAGAAATCATCATTTAAAAACTGCTTTTTGTATTTGCTCGGTTTATCTTTGTATAATATTAAATTTGTTGATTTTATTGTTGATTGTACTCGGAGCGCGCCCTTTACGTACTTTGGCGCCGGAAATATGAGTTACGTGGTCTCTCCTTTTTGTTTTTTTTTCCCTTTATGTCCCTTACCACCCCCCCCCCCCCCCTTTTTTTTTCTTCCCCAGATTCAAATATGCAAAAAAAAAAAAAAAGAAAGAAATTCAGGGAGGGGGCAAATACATTTTCATGGAACTGTACGTATATGTATATTGATGGTCATTTATTTTGGGTAAATCAGATTTTGGGGTCTGTTTGGCGATAAGTGACTGGCCACACGGGAGAATAAAGCGATAACTGAATAGATTTCTCCGCGGCCTTCTATTATAAACTTTAATGGTAATGTAACACGTTTCACATTTTATATTTGTGGCATTTGGCAGATGCACAAATCCAGCGTGACATACAGAAGTGCATTAAGGTCTCAATCAATAAATACATCTTCATATACACACCGATATATATCACTTGAGCCTGATGGGTCGTTTGTGAAAAGATTTGTTGAAACCAGTAGCAGTAGGGTAGGGCTGTATTGGAAGTCAAGCGTAAGTAATCAATAAGTGGGAGAAATTGCACATGTTGGTAGAGCAACTCTTCCTCTGTATAAAGGTACTCCTCAACATAGTCTCCATCAAAAGTCATGCGCCATCGTTGAACCCAGCTCTCGAATCCTCTTCATCACAGGTGATGGTCTCACTTTGTTTTCAGTGGTGGTTTACCTTCCTTTACGCTCCTTCATCCCTCTGTATACACCGCTGTTTCCTCGTATCAGTAGGGTAAACATGCTTAAATTAAAATCCACTAAAGTTCTTAAAGAAAATAATAAAATGCCTGAAACGTTCTGAAGTGTGGCTGTATTTTTACAGTGCAAGACAAGTTTATTTGTATAGCACATTTCATACACGATGGTAATTCAAAGTGCTTTACAAAAACAAGAATAAAATAATCATTAAATGAAATAGAAAATAATAGCAATAAAACTTTTAAATGTTTAAAATTGGATTTAAAATAAAAAATAAAAGTAAAATTTTTTTTTACAGCAAATGATTCCGACACAGCGACATGCGACAGATGTCTTTCGACAATTGTGTGGAAACACGTCAAACTTACTCTGAGAACACACTGGATGGAGTTAAAAGCAAATGGGGTGCACTGTGTTTAACAGCTTGTGGACATCAGATGGCAGTGTGTGGCATCCGCGGCCCCGGGCCCCAGTCAGACCAACCCTAGTAAAGTCAGGAGAGGTGACGTGTTTTGCGTGTTTGGTCTGGCCAAAATAATGGTATGACGGGGTGTCCCAAAAAGTTTGACATCATTTGAAATATGAATATCTGAGTAACTACATGTCCTAGGCAAACGAAATCAAACGGGCTTCATGTTGAAAAATAAAAAAAAAAGGTTTATTTATCAAAATTCCAACAACGTATTCAGACGGATATATATTTTATAAACGATTTCTCAAAGCTTCACAAAATATTAATAAACGCATGGGCTGTGAGTGACACGACACGCGTCTGTATTCCGGGTTCTGCCGAACACGCTGTACCGTATCGTATGTAACATCCTCCAGCGCTTAAGTGCAGCTCTGCTTGAGTTCCTCTAGGCTTGTAGGAAGAGGAGGGATAAAGACCAGTCCTTTACATAGACCCATAGGAAAAAAAAGTAAAAAATCAAACACAAGGTGTCAAGTCAGGTGATCATGGTGTCCTCATCACTGAAAGAAAACATAAAAAAAAAATTAAGTAAAACTTAATTTTAAGTAAAACTTAATTTTAAGTAACTTACTTAATTTTAGTTAAAATTTTAGATAATTTGAACGAGAATCGGATGCGTTTGTTACGAAGCTGGTTTGTAACGTACCATGAATACAAACCAATTTGTTGTTATTTGTGTTAATTTACTTTAGTTGAGTTAGGTAGTATGTAATTTTTTTGTGTTTTACTTATATTTATGTATACTTTTTTTTTTTTGTGGCTCCTTTTTTTTTGTTGTACTTTTAAAGTATCAGTTCAGGCACAGTTTAGGCAACAGTGTCGTTTTCAAATGATCAATTTGGCACAAAACAAGCAAAAAAACCAAACGATACCCAGCTCCACGTTTAAGCTGGAAGCCACAGTGGAAGACGGCGCAGAATGAATTCGCTTTCTTAAAATACTTCTAAAAAAAAAATAAAAAATTAACATTTACAATTTCACATCAAATTAATTTTATTCCTACATTCATTAATTTTATTTAGAATTTTTCCACTTAATATTATTATTAAACAATAACTAACTACATGTCTAAAAAGTGAAGTTAAAGTTAACTCATTTAATTTCTTATGTTCTTATAGGTCAATTAAATTAGTTTGAATTTTTAAAGAAGATTTAAGATTTTAGATTTAATATGACCCGTCACCTCGCAAGTGACCGAATTGGTCCGTGTGCACGCGCGATCCCGCACAGGTTTTCCGAAATCACTAATCAGTTCTTTTCATCTGGCTCGAAGTCAACGCCGCTAAGCAATAACATGTTCACACCGCGTCGCTAGTTCTCCGCGCTAATCGCCCGGGTTCTGATTCAGACCAGCGAGATTCCTACTCGAAATAATTACATTATCATTAAATTAATTAGTGCTAAATGTTTGGTGAGGAATATCGCGTTTGTGTTTCGGGGGTGAGAGCTTCGCCGAGTCCCTGCTCGAGTAATTGTGTGCTCAAGGTGAGAGCGGAATCACAAGTGACTGTCAGAACTCCTGCGCGTGAAAAATAATTTGGAAGAGAGTATGTTTATTGCACTGTTCACCCTAAGAAATCTTTCCGGCACGGTGGCAAGAGGTTTCATGTGCACGCGCCTAAAGTTTCTGGTCATTTCTTTCTACAGAGTAGTGCTGCTGATTTGGAGAAACCAAGCCATCATTTCACTAACTGTATTTTCAGCAGCACTTATGATATTTAATACGACAGTTACTTACGGTAGTCAAATAAAACAATAGTTTTCAATGACTTATGGACACTGTGGTCCAAAAAAAAAAGTCACCAACTAAAAAGATTTAAAGTTAAGAATCTTTCAACACATTATCAAATCCTGGAGGGATTGTTTTGACCCGACATCATTTTTATTTATTTTTTTTTTGGAAGAAATGTGGTAAAAATATTTAGCTGTGTTTAATAGCGAACTTAAGCATTTCTATACATACACGATGTGACGAGAATTCACAGCTGTGTGTGTTCATAAGAAAACCACTCGTTAGTGAGACTAATAAAAAAAAAAAAAAGTCTTGGCTTTGCTACGGAGCATAAAGATTGGACTTTGGATCAATGGAAAATGGTCATGTGATCTGATGTGTTCAGAGTGACCCTACTTCAGAGCGCTGAGTGCGTCAAGGTTCTCTTCCTCCCTGTCTCTCTCTCTCTCTCTCTCTCTCTCTCTCCTCCCACCTCCTTGTCTGTCCTTGTCTCTTTCTTACTCTCTCCTCATCTCTTTCTCCTTTTCTCTCCAGTGTATGTTACTCTCTCAAAGTTCAGAGTGTGATTTATTGGCATGACTGTATTTGGGGCGTTTTCACATTTACACACGATTGATTTGTCCCGTGCTCAGGAACAGTCGCTTAACTCCCCACCCCCCATGCTCGACACGCCGGCCAGCGTTCACAATGTTTTAGTTCTTCGTACTTGCATACAGCATTTTATCAAAAATAAACATTGTCATTATTCACAATACAAGGAAGAGCTTAAAGTTGACTGAGATGAATTAAGTGCATTACAGCCATACATTCTTATTTTAAAGCCTTTTCTCAGATGCAAAAAAAAAAGGTTTTTCAAATGACTTTAAGTATCAAAAAAAAACTAGGGCACACTTTTAAATTAATTTTAATATATTTTTATTGCTCCCTTCCATTTTGCAGCCCGCAACAGAACGCTCCCTCAAATCAATACTCGGCTAACTGTTTGCGTCTCCTTCCGTTTTTGGGTGACATTTTGAAGCGCTTCTTCTTCTGTGTTTACTGGCGGCTTGCATCTGGAAGCGCGCTGTGTCTCGCCAAACAGATAATTGCACAAAAACATAACGCAAGCTTTTAAAATTATCGATCATTTTTTGTAATCGAATTACTCGAGTTACTCAAGGAATCGTTTCAGCCCTAGTTTAAACCCTAAATATGCTCCCACAACACTTTAATTTCTCAGCTTAATACATTACCCTTAAAAAGAAAGAAAAAGAATATAAAAGTAAACCTGTATACTGTACAGTTCTGTACGGCTCTGTGTCTCCCGCATGGCATGGTAAAATACCGCTGTTACCCCTGTATGTACCATCATTCATGCGAGAGTGTTTTCTTTGGTATCAGAACTGTAGGGTAAATTCATTAATAATAATTCACCATCACAAGCGGCGTTTTCCTCTTGGGTTGCTTTGTGTTCTCTCTACAGTATTAAAAAAATTATACAGTATTATATTTTATATGGAAATGTAGCTGAATTCATGCTTTTGTTAACCAAAATATTAATTTTACAAAATGAGTAAATCGTAATCAGTTTAGTGAGAAATTGTATATTGCCACGAAAAAAGGCATAAAAAATGGCGGAGCATATTTGCGGTTTCTGCGAAATTGCGTGGGTTTTCCGTGAACAATTATTAGTTAGATTATGAGGGAAAATCCACGAACGACTCGGCCGTGAGGGAGGTTGGAGTCATGTCCATGTCATCTGTGCCAAGCGATTTTGTTAATTGCATCCGAGACCGGACAATAGACTTCAACCTGTAGAGGAAAAAAACCATCACGTACACACCCACTGCTCTTATCTCCCTCATCTCTCTCTTTCTCATCCTCCTTGTCTCTTTCTACCACGTCCTTGTCTGTCCTTGTCTCCCTTTTCTTGTTTCCCTCCTATGGATGTTGCTCTCTGAGTTCAGAGTATGATTTATTGGCATGACAGTATTCAGGGTGTTTTCACAAGCAGTTGTTGTGATGGTTAAAACTAAATATAATTAGCTGAAAATATACTAAATACATTTTAAATGTTAAGATAACTATTTTGTAAAAAAACTGAAAAGAAAAACTAGACTAAAATACTTTAGGGTTCCTCTGACTAAAACTAGACTAAAATACTTTAGGGTTCCTCTGACTAAAACTAGACGAAAATACTTTAGGGTTCCTCTGACTAAAACTAGACGAAAATACTTTATTGTTCCTCTGACTAAAAGTAGACGAAAATACTTTAGGGTTCCTCTGACTAAAAGTAGACGAAAATACTTTAGGGTTCCTCTGACTAAAAGTAGACGAAAATACTTTAGGGTTCCTCTGACTAAAACTAGACGAAAATACTTAAGGGTTCCTCTGACTAAAACTAGACGAAAATACTTTAGGGTTCCTCTGACTAAAACTAGACGAAAATAATTTAGGGTTCCACTGACTAAAACTAGACTAAAATACTTAAGGGTTCCTCTGACTAAAACTAGACTAAAATGCCCGGACTTTTAGTTAGGATACCGGGACACTAACGTGAAAATGCAATGCCCTTAACCATGTTGCCAAAGAAAACAAAAATAACAAGCAATATATGCAATACACAGATTATCAGGAATAAAAATACACACACAAAAAATAGTAATAAAAGAATACAATCATGAATAAACATTAGCAGGTGTAGTATAGAAAGATGCAGTATTGATTCATTCTGAATCCCTCACTCTCTCCTCGTCTTTCCTTGTCTCTCTCTCTCCTCATGTCTCTCTCTGTCTCTTTGTCGACCTCCTGCTGTCGTGTTTTTAACAGCTCGTTAAGCCATCTGCAAAACCTTTGATCTCTTACCATCCGCACACGGCAGCCATGTGGAGGAGGGAGTGTATGTGTGCGAGTGCGTCTGTCTGTGTGTATGTGTGTGAGTTTATAAAGGCTCGTCAGTTTTAAAAACGTGTGTGAATTTTAAAAGCGCACTTCACACATGATTGAAGTAGTCGTGTGCCGTCAGCGCCGCTCTTATTTTTATAAATCTTTTTGGTAAATAAGATCAGTGTCGAATCCATTAGCGTCTTCTGCGTCTCTTTTAAGGCGACTTCCTCAGTCGCTGTTCTTGTTTCTCAGGAAAACTATTACAGGACGGACGTAATGGACGCATCAGGTGCTGACGGACACGTGACCAACAATGTGCGAAAGGGTGCGGTCGCAGAAGCATCGTGGAGAAGTCGTAGCCGAATAGATCGTGCTCGGGGACGTCAGGACATGGCGTTTCCTGTCCCTGGAGGATGTCGGGGTTATGAGATGAGCCTGAAGGACGTGTGTGTCTCTCAGTGCATTTAGAGCTGGAGGGTGATCACTCACAACGCTTTCATTTCATTGCTCTGTACGTGTGTGTCGTATGAGGACTTGAAGCGTCTGCGTCCACGTGTGCGTTATGAGACGAGGGCAGATAAAACGTCTGATGGCAAATGTGGATAAAAATGCTACAGTGATGATGATTAATCCATCTGTGGATTAAAGTCCAAGGATACGGTCATCCAGTCATTCAGACGACCTACACACACACACATATCTGTTGAAAAACATTTTATTTATTTATTTATTTTAGTCCAGTCTTACTAGATTCATTCATTTAGGAATTGATTGTCGATCGTCTGATCGTTCTGTATCAGTTTTAAAAAACGCTCAGTAACTTCAGCACGTGGATCGTCTTTTAGACGTCCTTGTGTTTGCCCGAGGGAAGTTTTTTTGGGAAACCTCCAAAAATGGGTGTGTGTTCATCCCTCCGGTTCCACCTCGCTGCTCTGACACATCGCCCGACACGCCGCCTCATTCATGTCTCCTCTCCCTTTCAAAGCGAAGTCCGTTCTTCTAGGCCCTGTGGGTCACATGACTTTTTCCGTCTGACAGCGTCTGAACGACTAACAATCCGTCGGTCCAATGAAAGGCAGAGACGGCATCGTGTTTAGTGGCGAAGGCTGTTAAAAAGCATAAGAGACTTGTGAAAAGCTCACACACACGCACACAAGTCGGTGCCTTTTAGAGTTCTCTAACGTCTCTGACTCTACCGGAGAACAAAATCGATGACCGGTGCTAGGCTCGTTCCTTTAGCTTAGCTTCTTGTTCTTTTCCTTCCTTTATTTTTCTCACTTACTTAATTGCACTTTATCACTTGTCTCTTCGGTTCCTTGCTCTTTTTTAAATTAAAAAAAAAGGGGAAAAGAAGGGGAGGCGTTTAAACTGCCGATCAAGACAGTCACTTCCTGTTCATGTGACTTTAATAATCAAGGGCTGTATCTGAATATCTGAAAGGTGCGTTATGTTCTGTTCTTGTGCTCAAAAAAAAAAAAAAGCTTTAATAGAGGCAAAACACAGCAAGATACACCGTTTCGTATGAAAGGTATTCCGGGTTCCTGAAAATAAATTTGCTGTAGCAAAAGCGCTGCCTCGATAACAGAGTTCACCTCACAGTTCCTCCCTCCACAGGTAAAGCTGCTTAATTCAGCGAAGGTCAAGCTTCGGTTGCCTGGCAACTGGAAAAGCTATTTACGTTAAGCTACATGTATGATCCCTGATCTCTTCTAACAACGTTGGTAGCGTAACCAAAGAATCATTGAGAGAACCACAGGGAAAAAAAATGTAAAAAGTCTTCGTATCAGAACGATGCATCGAAAACAACTAAGGAAAAAACTCATTAACATATTGACATTTAACATTTTTTTTTCAATGGAGATCACGTAAATGTTTGGTGAAAAAAAAAATGTACAGTAGAAAAATCATCATAAGCAATGGGAAAAGGTCATGTGGTCTGACGAGTCCTGATTCCAGAGCGATGGGCGTGGCCGGGTAAGGAGGGAAGCGCATGAAGCGATACACCCATCATGCACGGTGTCCACTTTACAAGTCTCTGGAGGTGGTTTTATGATCTGTGGTTATGTCAGTTGGTCAGGTCTAGACTCAGCAACGTTATGAGGCAATAAAACAAGGTCAGCTGATGACCTAAATGTACTGAATGACCAGGGTATCATGTCCATGGAGTTTTTCTTCTCTGATGGCGCAGAAATATTCTAAGAGCCAGTAGTGCGCACACAGTCGCAGAGACTACAGTTAATCATAGGGGTCCGTGAGGCCACGTGCGAGGACGCTGTCCCTCGGTGTGTTATTCATTGCTGAGACACAGCAAGAGGGCAAGGTGAATGTCGCTACGTACCACGTGACCATGTCAGTAGGGAACACGGTCTGATGTTAGAGATTTGACTGATTAATGATTCATTGGCACTGAGAATTTAACTGATTTAAAAAAAAAAAAATTGTTTATCAGCTGATGATGCTCGTTTTGCATAATGTATCTCATGTGTCTTCCGTTAACTTGTACGCCATAAGAGGGCGCACTTTCACAGATCTTGTGTAATTTTTAGTGATGTGTACTGCTTTTTCCAAAATTATTATTCTGTATTAATTTCTCACAAAGTTGAAGAACTGTTCGGACTAAAATGTGCATCTTATCATTAAAAATTAACGATGAATTGAGTATCGAATCGAATGACGTGACTCCCCGCGTGTCTTATGTCTTCGTCCTCACTGCTTGACTGCTGCAGTGTCTAGTTTTTTCGTCTCTCTCTCGCTCGCTCGCTCGCTCACTGATGGCCCTGCTGTTGATCGTGACAGTAAATCAGTGGCGTTTAAAACACATTTGTGTGTTTTGATGTGCTTCCCCGTCGTCAAGCAGCGGGGCTACACGGAGGCACACATGCAAATACACACGCCTTTGCTCTCAGGGAATAAACTCTTTCTCTCACCTGCATTCTCTCATTCGTTTCATGCCCCTTCTCATCTTTCTCTGTTGCTCTCCTGCCTCTGGTTAATTCGTTTTCTGTTGTTTATTTCTTTTTTTTGTTTTGTAACCACGATTCTTTCCTTTATAGATTGTTACTCCTTATTTTCATTGTGCTTTTTTTCCCAATGAGAATTTGGTTATTATTTTGTTTTGTTATCCGTTAATGAAGAGAGCGTTCCAGGGAATATAGAAACGGCTGAAGTAAATCGTGAAGCCTGATTTTATTATTATTTAAAAATTAATTAATTAAATTTTTTTGTGTAGGTTGTTCAGTTTTAATCAGTTTAATACGACCCGAGTTTGATGATGAAAGTATGAGGGGAAAAGAAAATTGTCGGTGGAAAGGCTGTTCATTTTATATATGTGTTAGTGAGTGTGTGACTAATTCTCCATCTACCTTGTCATATCACTTCAGATGGAGTGTGTGTGTGAGAGAGAAAGAGTCATTGCTGAAGCGTGGATGATTCAGCGCAATATGTCTCTAATGTATACGTGCCCTGAAACACTTGTCACTCAGCACTTAAACCAACTTTACTGCTAAAGAAAAAAAAAAAAACACGCCCCCGCTAACAATATGCCATGTGATCTTATTCCCATGTGCTTGTGTACGCGATATATATGAAGTACGAGTTGCTTTCAGTGGTACACAATGTTGACCTGATCAGTCTGTCTCCCTGTCTGTTTTCCATTATTCACCTATTTTTTTTTTTTTCATTTAATTTGAAGGTCACTTGACGCTTTCCTTATTAAAAAAAAAACTTTATGTAACTACAGGGTGGGCCATTTATATGGATACACCTTAATAAAATGGGAATGGTTGGTGGTGATAACGTCCTGTTTGTGGCACATTAGTATATGTGAGGGGGCAAACTTTTCAAGATGGGTGGTGACCATGGTGGCCATTTGGAAGTCAGCCATCTTGGATCCAACATTTGTTTTTTCAATAGGAAGAGGGTCATGTGACACATCAAACGTATTGGGAATTTCACAAGAAAAACAATGGTGTGCTTGGTTTTAACGTAACTTTAATCTTTCATGAGTTATTTACAAGTTTCTGACCACTTATAAAATGTGTTCAATGTGCTGCCCATTGTGATGGATTGTCAATGCAACCCTCTTCTCCCACTCTTCACACACTGATAGCAACACTGCAGGAGAAATGCCAGCACAGGCTTCCAGTATCCGTAGTTTCAGGTGCTGCACATCTCGTATCTTCACACCATAGACAATTGCCTTCAGATGACCCCAAAGATAAAAGTCTAAGGGGGTCAGATCGGGAGACCTTGGGGGCCATTCAACTAGTCTGACACTAACCCACATTGGATAGATCCCTCCAAGACTGTTGGAACAAAAAAAGTGATGGTATGGTGTGGTATATGGGGTACAAAGATAGTGGGGCCATTCTTCATCAATGGAAACCTTAAGGCAATAAGTTTGTGTCACATGACCCTCTTCCTATTGAAAAAACAAAAGTTGGATCCAAGATGGCTGACTTCCAAATGGCCACCATGGTCACCACCCATCTTGAAAAGTTTGCCCCCTCACATATACTAATGTGCCACAAACAGGACGTTAATATCACCAACCATTCCCATTTTATTAAGGTGTATCCATATAAATGGCCCACCCTGTAGAAAGTCAGAGTTGAGAACGACTTGACCATTTTATTTTTCCCTCCTGAGATCTGGTTATTCTTCTTTAGAAATGTCAGTATTAGTGTCAGATATTTTTAGCTAATTTTAGTCTTAGTCCTGGAATAAATGTCCCTGATAGTTTTTATCATATTTAGTCAATCTTATCCTATTTTTGTTTTAGTCAAGTTTTAGTCGACTAAAAGTCTGGACATCTTAATCTAGTTTTAGTCAAAGGGACCGTTAAGTATTTTCTTATACTTAAAAGAAAGTAAAAGAAAACATAACCTTTTAACAATAATTAACACTACAGTCAGTCTAGTCTAGCCAAAACCTTTTTTTTTGTTTGTTTGTTTTTCACAAAATAATTATCTTAACATTTATACTGTATATTTTCATCTGATGTTTGCAGCTAATTATATATATATATTTAACCATCACAACACCTGCTGCATGTTCAAAACAAATGGAGCAGTATTCACAATATGGTGTTTTTAAAACCTTTTTTCTTTTTAAATATAAATGTACACACTTGGACTGTTGTAGTGATACTGTAGCTCCTATGGGTCACAATCATTTGCTAACCTATTAGCTTAATGTTTTTGGCTACGGTTTAGCTGTAAAATAAAATGAAGAAAAATGCATCACATATAACAAAACATAATTACCACAAAGAGGCTGTAAAACTGGGTGATGTTTATGGTGTGCCTTGATACGGGAAACACTGCTGCTCGTGCCATAATAAATGAACAGCGTATCGCAGGGGATTGTCACGATAAATTAAATGTTGATAGATGTTTTAGTTTTATTTTTTAAACTACATTTAAATTCTTATTTAGTCACTGTCACTGTTTACTGATTTTCCTCACGTCAGGAAAAAGGTCGTATAATGCCGAAAAATATTCGTTGACGAAATTGACACTATAGTCAGTACGGTGTGTTTTTGTGCATCGGTTTAAGATGTGGCTTAGTGTCGGTATTTGAATAAGGCACAGTGACGCTGTGCAGAGCTCACGGTTAGTCGGGTTAGACCACGCCCCTCCACACACGCCCACTTTCACACAGAAATTGTACTGTAAAGGCGCCTTCCCTTATCTTTTGTAATTTCTTTATATTTAGAACCCGCGGATACGACGATTAACCGCTTCAGCTTGTGCTTTCAAGCAGCGTGCCGCGGTTCTGCTTACAGTATCCCCTATTCTTGCTGATTATTTTCAGCTGTTGAGGCCCTTTACAACACTGAACAGCCCACTGCCCTTTACCATGTGAAGTCCCGCCCTCACATGCAGCGATTGGTCCTCATGTCAAAGCCTCTCACGCTCTAGCCAATCGTAGATGAATCTGATTTCTTGTTAACAGATGATCACGCAGATGCCGAAGGGATTTTTTTTAATGAACCCGTGACATTTTAAACACTTACATATTTTAAAGCAGTCGAGACATAAAAGCCCGGCGCTGAAGCTGATCTTTCAGTTCATCGTTTCTGATGTAGTGTGGCGTCTGATCTACTCTGTCAAAGCTATAGAGCGACGCTTTAGTGTTTTAAATCTCCTGACGGCATGTCTCGCACACATCGTCTCCAAACGTCAGGGCCTCGTCCTGTGATGTCCCATTCGCATAGATCCTGTCTCACCCGTCAATCCCCCCTTAAACCCCCCCCCCAATCCGCATGCGTTTATTTTATACGACGATGGCGCAGTATTCCCTCGCTGAATCAGATGTGTGAGAGGAGTTACAGATTGATCAGCCCCTATTGAAATGAAAATAATGTTTATAATTTTTTTAAAAGCAATGCACTTTTGTGTCGATAGTCAAAAAAGTGGACGAAAAAGGAAAGATACATTTCCAAGAAATATATTTACATTTTGTTGAGACAATTAAAAAAAGGATCAATGGGATAGCTAGAACTTTGTCAAAAAAACTATATGAAAAAACTATACGAACATTTGCATTTAATGCTTTAATATTTGCAAATTATTTAATTGTATTAAAGGGCAGATATTATGTAAAATCTAACCTATGATTTTTTGGCATTTTTAGACATTCAGCTGGGTCTCGTGTGTGTGTGTGTGTGTTTGTACAAAAAAATACAATTCTTGGGTTTTTGCATTTGTACTGTAGGGTTTCAACTCTGGGTCAGAGGTGAATCGAATCTTTAACGATTCGGGTTCATTTGACTAAACTGAACAAAATTTAATTATAAATTCATACTCTAAATCATTTATCCGTCCAGCGTTTAGCACGATTTAGTGCATCTTACCAAATCTGTTTATCCCGCGGCCGACGATGATACAAAATCAGGTATTTACCAATTTATGAGCAAGGTAACGTAAGATCTGGGCAAATGTTAAAACTTTAAAATACATGACCAAGACAACAGTTCATTATAAAAAAACAAGAATTCATTTGACTAATCTACGATACATGAACCTACGCTACTTAAACGCACACACAAACAGTTCGGAGGGTGAAAGTTAATGTAGTTCTTCTAGTAATGTTTACTAGAGACCTGAGAAAGTCACAAGAGCAGAGCCTTGGGTTTAATCTAGATTTAGTTATGAATCACGCACCACTTTCAGCAAGGTATGAAGCTTTGTTTGTTTTACTTGCGTTACGCGATGGTTGTTCTCGTTGGTTCGTCTTCAGTGAAGGGAATCACGGTGTTGCTGATTGGTCGGTGCGCTGGGTTGAGGTGACGTCTTTCGGGACAGCCCTCGGCGGCGTGTTGGTTGCCTGGTTACCGATGACGACGCTCTGAGACTTCTTTTGCGGGCCCCTTCATTGCATGAAGGTGGCGTCTGTGTCCGCTTGCTTCCTTCAGATGGCATGAAAATGTGCCGAGGCTGCTCGGACCTTAGGTCTGTCCCACAATCGTTTGTCCCAATCAGAGATGGCTGTGGGCGTGGCCACGCCCACATGGTTCTTTTTTTTCGTGCATACATTTAACTTGTGGTTTGGTCGGTCACGTGGGAGGCCATCTCGGTGGGATTTTAGTCATTTAGGTAAAGTGTATTAACATGAGTCTGATTCATATGATTAAGATTTCATGCACATCAACGTTCATTGAATATACAGAGCTTTCATTTGATACCAAACATCCCATGTCTTGCATACCCATTCATACCCTTATCTACAGTATAATAAGGGTTATACCTGTTAATTACACTCTTTAAGTTTGTGATAAACATGTTGAACACAACACAAAGTCATCATACATTTTATATGCACACACGTATATAATTTTGTATCTGCCCTAGTGGCATACTTTAACTGATTAACTGATGTTCTCTGTTCTGGGGCCCAGAGGAAACGCATTCCGGGGGTCAGTAACTGCCAGGGGGTTGTGACACTTCCCTATTCAAGGGATTTGTGCTGATCTACACAGTTTGAGTGAAGATGTGAAATTGCTTCTCTCTTGTGCCAGGAAGTTGCTTTGCAGATTTGCATCATCTCAGTTGGAGACGTGTAACCATTTCTTTCCTTAGTTGCTGATGTCGTGAACTGTCTCTTCCTCGTTCAGCATCTCCCTTTGATGTGGCCTGCCTGTCCCTACAGTACATTGGCTGTGACATGAAAAAGCCAATAAGTTTTCCCCAATATTGTGACCTCATATAAGATCAGCTCCCTCGGATTGTTGCTCATCTCCGGTGGGCGTGGCTCAGGAAGTAGCTCATTTACATAGACACTGAATCATCTCATTTGGCAAAGGAGTGAAATAAAGTGCCTTTGAAGTAAAAAAAACTAAACAAAAAAACAAAACAATTAAAAATCTTCCATCTGAGGGGATTTCAGTTGGAGCTCTTAACACTTCACTTCACTTGTTAAAGATGTAGTAAAATATGGGACCTTTTAATAATAATTCCCAAGGAGCCAGAGGCAGATAAATCAGACTTGAATGAAACATGCTAGCTAAAAAAAAAGAAAAAGAAAAAATTTGACTCGTGTTTTTGGCACAGACAAAAAAAATGTTACCAAAAACTCACACGGTTTTCTCGGTTAACTGTAGCTCCTGTTTACTGTAGTGTAGTCCTTTCAAACGTGTGAGCGGGAAACGTGTGAGCGGGTGTCGCGCTCATTTCAGCACCATCGCACTAGAACAGCTGTTTTATTCGCTCACCAGGCCAGCTGGGCGATTTTCCACATGCTGCACCTTTTTGAGCGAGATTGCTCAATTATGCATGCCTTTCTAAGATAAACGGTGAAGTCCTGCAGCTTTTGCACGCTCGACTTATCAGTAAACTAACACGCAAATAAGAGAGCAGTACTGACACCGATCCCAGAAGAAAAAAAAAAAATCTAATGCTTTCTGTGATTTTAAACGAAGCCGAGGTCGGACGTCATCTGGTGTTTGTCGCCATGAGACTAACGGGAATCTCCCCCCCCCCCCCCCTTTTTTTCTTTCTCTCTGTTCTGCTTATAGTTTTCCGAGGAAAACCGGAACAGAGCACACTTCTGAGAGACAGTTAACACCCAGTCCCGACCCACGGGGAGAGACGGAGAGACCGAGTGACCAAGACACGCACGCTTACCCGGCTCAGCGATGGAAACACCTGCCTGACCAGATGTTTAATGGCTGCTGATCTGAACTAGGTAAGAAGCATGAGTGAGACGGAGAGGACAGAAGTGCATTGTAGCAGAGAGAGAACTGGCAGGCAGGGACATAAAGCATATTTTAGGAAGTGAAAGAAGGCTATCAAGACGAAGAGGTTTCTCAATGATGGGAAGTAAAGCGGAGAACAGAACAGACAAGAAGGAGAATAAAGACCAGGGAGGAGCGTAGACGTGTTCTTGGTGATGACTGACAGATATTCCAGGAACAAATCTTAATCATGGTCTAAAACTTGTTCACAAATTATAGCGAGGAGACTGTTTAACCGACGCGTTAAACAATATTTAAAAAATTTCTACCAGATTTGTTGGACGTGACTCTGAATCACTGAGATCGTACAAGTGTGACCAGTAGGGATGGGAATCGCCGGGGGGCAACCGATGATGCGATGATGTCACGATACCCAGGTGCAGATTCGATTTGTATTGCGATGCTGTTAGTTTCATGATTTCATAAACATCCAGATTTTATATATATATATAATTTTTTCCCTCAGATTTTGTTACAATTCTAAACAAACTCTTTTCACAGGATGAACAGTTTATAGTGCACCACTTGTAGGATTATAGAGGAACTGCACCTTTTTACAAATGCAAGCATGTAATAAATTAAAGAATAATAAAAAAAAAAGGGTAGCATGGTGGCTTAGTGGTTTGGACTGTGGTGTCGCACCACCAGGATCCGGGTTCAATTCCCGCCTCTGTGTGCATGGAGTTTGCATGTTTTCCCCGTGCTTGTTGGGTTTCCTAGGGTACTCGGGTTTCCTCCCACAGTCCAAAAGACAAGCAGATTAGGCTACTTGGTTTTCCCCCAAAAATAGTGTGTGAATGAGTGTGTATATGTGCGTTTGCCCTGCGATGGATTGGCACCCCGTCCTTGTGCCCCAAGTTTCCTGAGAGATCATGTTTGTGTGAGTGAGACTAATTTGAATAAAACAGAATAATATTAAAATGTTTTCACGCTGGTGTAGTGCTATGGTTACATTTCCAAAAGGATAATGATACATCACTGAATTGATTTTTTCTTTAAACCACCTCTAGTGCCTAGAAAGGCGGACTGTATGCTGAGCCAGTTTCCGGATATCATTCGTTGGTATTTGCCTTAAATCGGAAGCGTCCGCTCGGAATTACGCCATTTCTGACTTTTGTGTTTTGAAGCTGCAAAGAGATTGTTTAGTCGCTCATTCCTGGTCGTCTCCTCATACCGTGCTGTGATTGGCCGATTGAGCTGTCAATCAAGCTGATGATTTGTTTACGTTTGTCTGCCTTTTTGTTTAACTGATAACCCTGGTTTATTTAATAGTGGTGATTATGGCTGTTGTGTTTATGATGGAGGTGAAGTATACGTGAGAATAGTTTTACTTTGTAGTTCGTTATTGCCGTCACGTGAGTCGGGGGTTCAGACTGCAATAAAGCAAAGAATAAGACAATAGGATTTATGAAGTTAAGTCTGTGAGCACTGAGCATGCGTTTCTTTTTCTACAAGTTTAGTCTAGGTCATTTATTATTATTATTATTATTATTATTATTATTATTATTATTATTTTTTAATTATTATTATACTGTCAATTCGTTTCGTATTATAAGTAAACTATGTTTATGTACATGGACCATGTGTGGACCACAAACATAATCAGTAATAATAACAGCTCTTTATATCTGTGTGAACATTGTAGAAATAATGTTAAAAAAACTAACAAAAAAAAAGAAATAAATCATTTGCCAAGAAGTTTGCGTCAGTCCACCCCCATGAGATGATCGTATTACCGTCACAGGCCTCAGGGAGCGTGTAGGCTGCTCTGAGTCTCCTGATAAAACCAGTGACGAATATTTTTTATGCTAATTATAGATCAATAAATGTAAGGACTGGACTGCTAGAGAGAAAAAGAAAGAAGTGTGTGTGTGTGTGTGTGTGTGTGTGTGTGTGTGTGACGGGAGAGACCTTACTGTAAAAAAGTGAGACTTTCTGTCATTATTCCCTTAAACAGATCCTTACTTAGTAAAGTCTAGAAGCCTCATGCGCAGAGTGACCGACTTGCCGAATCAACTCGTACAATCGCAGCCAGTTACATGACGAGGTGACGAGTTGCTGATGTGTGTGTGTGTGTGTGTGTGTGTGTGTGCAGGTTGTGTCTCGGTGGCTGTTGCTGGAGTTGAGGGGTCATTTTTCACACCACAACTTTCAAGGATCATTTTAAGAACCAATCATTAGATTGATTTGTACAGTGTCAAAGAACAGTTGCTCCACCCCCTTCCCACTCTGTTGGGCAGCGTTCACATCTATTTATTTATTTATTTGTGTGCTCCATTCTCAGGTAAGCGTGTGCCCTCTCTAGACCTCAGGCTGCGAGAGGTTACAGCATCACCTGGGAATCGAACTGGCGATCTCCGGATGATAGGGGGCGAGCACTTGACCACTGCGCCACTGAGAGGCCCGTTCCGCCGTCTCTTCTTCTTTTGTAGGTGTAGGTGCTTGTTTGTTGTTTTCTGGGCACGGTGCAAATCAGTCTTGTCTAATGTGAGAGAACCCTTACTGTACAAACGTTCTCAGGATTATGACTATGAGGATGTAAAAATTCTTTTTAATAAAAAGTAGTTAATTAATCATAATCGTTAAAAGGGTAAAATGTTCAATTAATTCGTGCTATTGATTTGATTCGTTGTATCTCCCAGGTCTGCTAGAGATGCATCAACATGTCTAAACTTACAGAAACCTTTTTTTGTTTTTATTATCTTTTTTAAAAAGAAAAAAAAAATCAAGTGTGTGATTCGAGGACTGAAACAGTGAAGACTGTTCGACTCCAGGCCAACGTCGTTCTTTATCCGTCAGTAACTTGGGGCTCCTGAATGTGAATTTTCTAGTTTGAGGAATTCGCTGTTGACAATGCGGTGGAAGACAAACGCTGGTTCTTCACAGATAATGTGTTGTTTTATATTAATAATAATAAAGAGAAATTTGTCGTTCTTCCTTACGTTTACATTCATGGCATTCGGGTGATGTTCTTATCCTGAGTGACGTCACACGTACAGGAGGAGACGAGTCTGTTTTCGTCTTTGTCTCGTTTTCCTGGACACCGTTACCTCTTATTAAAACCCGAATCTGTTCTGCATTAATAATAAACTCCACAGCGGTATCTTGGCCACGCAATGATTTTAAAACCCCGAATGATTCTCGTCCGTGTCCCCTCCCTCGACGTCGTTGTTTGGATTTAATCACATTTCCATAGGATTCACATGCGTTAGTTTTTTTTTGTCCTTAGGTTTTTTCTTTTTTTTGTAGTGTAGGACAAAATCCACAGTGTGAATGCGAGGTGACCCGGGTTCGTTTTTTTGAAGCCGTTTATAGCAGACGCGCATACGTGAAGAATCTAACGTGGCATTGTTTTTAAGAAAAAAGAGGGGACGGCTGACCCCTGGTCCGAAATGGCTAATTATCCTGCCACTAGAAATGTGTTCATGTCTTTGATCAACACCTCTGCCTTTTCCACTCAGCTTCTCTCTCTCTCACACACACACACACACATACACGTGTATACACACACACACACACACACACACACACATACACGTGTACACACACACACACACACACACACACACACACACACACACACACACACACACACACACACACACACACACACACACACGTGCTCGCTCAGTCCTTTCTTTCTACCGCTTTGTAGTTTGTAATTTAGCTTAAGTTTTTTTGGCGGAGTTGGTTGGAGTGGGGAATAGCATCATTATGCTTCTGAGCCTGTTGCTTAAACTGCAGAGCACAGCCAGGCACTTTATTTTATAACCTGGATGAGAATGTGAAAATCATGTATTAAAAAGCAATTTGTGACTGCACAAGTTGGTGACAGGCCTGCTGTGAAGTGTTTAAAAAAAAAAAAAAAATTTAAGCAAAAGGTGTACTATTATCAGCTTTACCAGCAATTTTTTTATTCATGTATGTTTTAAGCATCAATCCTTATTTGTCTTGTGTATGATGATGTCAGAGTTGTAAAAAAGGTCACTGTGGTGGAAAAAACTGTAATTAGAGGAATGCAGGAAAAAAATTGACGTTTTTATGTGACGACACCTCGGGAATGCTGCAGCATTTCGTAGAGGCCGCGGCATAAATCAAGCCAGTGACTCATTTTTACTGGGACAGCACGTCTAAAGTCCTGGGTGCACAAGAACCAGGACACACAGTTTCTGTGGCAAGAATTTCTTAGAATTTATTACAGGTGATTCTTTAAATCCAGGGTTTTATTGTTTTTGTTTTGTTTGCTTGTTTGTAGACCCTCTCACTGGGCGCTCACATATAAATATCTTTTACCCATTCATGAATTCAGTTCATATATATAATATTAACTGAAGTACAAGTCGAGCACTTCAGCTAATATGCACATCAAACACCAGAATGAGGACCGTGTCATGGCTGGTTGTTCCAGATGGAGGATGGTTTTCTTACGGACTCGACACAGAACCGTGTGGAAAAATAAAAGTTCTCTTTTAAGGAAAAAAAAAAAAGCCAGACTGATTGAAGCTGAAAGCAGATCCATAACAACCCTAAGCGTTTTCACATCAGGGCACCGGGATCGTTTTTCCGAGAACACTTGACCACAACGTGTGGTTCATTTTGATCAGTGAGAACACAATCTTTCTGTGCTCGGGTAGGCGGCTGGAAAAGGAGGTCTTTTGAACGATATGCTGTACTCGGATACAAATTAAAAAGATACAGAACAAGTCGTACCTGAGAACGTCATCAGTGCCGTCGTTCTCCTCAGAAATTTCCAAACTCGTCCAACGTTGATAAAGTAGGAAAGCATGCAGGAGCGAAGCTCTCGACATTTTCCCAGAAAACGTATCAATAATAGACACAGCGAGAAAGTTAACATCCATGTTCTCTTCTTCTCCTGTACTTAATGGTGACGCACAAACCAATGCTGCCACCTGGTGTATCGAAGAGTGTAAATACGCAAACGTTTTTACATAACGTAACCACTCTTTACAACGGTGATGAGTAGAAAAGCAAGTCAAACCATGTGACATGGTATGAGCCAGAGCAGCAAAAAGAAGAAAAAGAAATTAAAGCATCCTTTTTGCTCAATGTACAGTAGCTTCAGTCCCCTTACCAAAACGTTTGTGAACCCCTGCTCTATGCATTGGCATCATGGGATAGCCCTGTATTCTTCCATCATGGGATTGTTCTTGTTCCAGCCAGTGTGTACCTTGGCACTCGCTATTTATTTAGAGATCTGTTTTAGTGCGGAAACTTTATTCAGTTTCAGTACATCCTGAGAGCCGGTTGATGTAATGAAACCGTGCTGACCTTCAGTGCAGCTGAGCTTCAGGGGGAAGGAAGAAATGTAAACGCTCCTAAGTTTCATTAAGCCACGCAAATGTAATTTAGCTCACCGTTCTCTTGCATAAAGCCGAAGCTGAGCTTTTTCCCCCCCCCCCTTCTTCCCCTCCTTGTCCTCGTTTTCTGTCCCTGTGCTCAATAATTCACCATGTGATTATTAGTCTCGCAGCAGGTAGTTTAGTTTAGACGGTTGGCCCTAATAGAATTAGCAGATTGTGTTAATCTGACTCAGTCCTATATAGATCTACGAAATTCAGAGTTTATCCGTGAGTCAGCTGCTCCGCTTTAAAGTGTCAGCTTTTGAGTTTGACTCCAAATGACTCAGAGCTCGAAACTTTGGCTTCTTTTCACACTCACTTTGAGGTCTTTTACTTGAGTGGGAGTGTTATGCAAGAGGGTGTGTACGTCATGCGCTTTAAGCCTGTTGCATACAAGTTAAGTAGTTTTAAATGTCATTCGTCTCTCTGTCTCTCTCTATGTCATTAGAAAAGCTTGTTTCTTTCTGTTTATTCAGAACTTAATGTCTAAATATGGAAAGAGAGAATTGGAAGGCGAAAAACTGTGTGTATGTGTGTTAGATGACATTTGAGGCGAAATGATGGGTAGATTCCTCTCGCCTATATCAGAGACACAGTACGCTGTCATGCAGGTTAATTAAATGGTATAAATTATAAATCCGGAGTCCACATTGGGAAAATTTGTATTTTGTTTGCTCACTCGGACACGGTGTAGGACTTAAAAATCATAGTGTCTATTAATGAGACATCTCTCTCACACACGCTCACATACAGACACGTTTTTAAAAATTTTTTATTAGAGAGTTGTGGAGAAATCATGAATCAGACATTACCCTACTTCTAAATTGTTGCTGAACCCAAACGAATCTCCCCCCTCTGTTACTCGGAGACGGCGGCAGCAAAACAAATATAGAAGTCCCGACCATCTGGCGTAAAAGCTCTGGCCGTTGCAGCACGGCGGTGATAAATTACCCTGCGCAGGCAGTTGTGCTCCTGCTACAGCTTCATCGGTTCGCCCTCAATGCAGGTATCATCATTTTCATTGGTGATTTCATTGGCGGAGCAACAGATAATAAACGCTACCAGCAGGAGTGGAAAATACTTTACTTTGTTGTAACTTGCGTACTATTTTGAAGGTTTTATATATATATATATATATATATATATATACAAATGTTGTACTTGTACTATTAATAACCTGTCTACATTTCCAAGATTCAATTTTTTTCCCCCTACAGTTTTATTTCAAGCTATTAAGGGCTTGTTAAAAAAAAGTCTCGCCTTCTCTCATCCAACCAGTGATTGTATGCTGTGTAGCAAATAAAAACAAACAAACAAAAACAACACGGAAGAAGATCAGACGCGACATCATCAGTGCCGTCTGTCTCCCCCGAAATTTCCAATCTCATCCTCTGACCTACATATCCACAGCTGATAAAGAAGGAGGAGTAGAGCCGGAGGGCTGCTCTCGCCATTTTCACCAGAAATATCGATAATAGCCTTAGCGAGAAAGGTAACGCCCATCCTCTCCTCTTCTCTTGTATTTTTAATGGTGATGCACAAACCAACTAGATACATACTGCCACCTGGTGTATTGGAGAGTGTAAGTACGCAAACATGCCCAAGAACGGTGCACAAAAAAAAACCTACGAATGCAGGCCAGTGGGGAGGGGGGGAATCGTTCCTAAACACGGTTCAATTGTGCCTCATGTGAAAACGCTTTAAAATAACCGCTCTTTACAACGGTGATGAGCAGAAAAGCAAGTCAAACCTTGCGACACACTATGTAAAACAACAAAACGTTAAAGCTGAAGTTTTCGATACATCCACTGTGCCCACTGTACACTAGCTTCAGTCCCCTGACCAAAAAGTTTCTGAACCCCTGCTCTATGCATTGGTATCATGGGATAGGTTTAAGTGGGAATTTATTTATTTATTTTTTGTTCCCCTCCCAGAGGCAACGTGTACCTTGGCACACCCTATTTATTTAAACATCTATTTTAGTGAGGAAACTTTATTCCGTATTTCAGTATATCCTCAAATCCAGATGATGTAATCAAACCCCTGCTTTTACGCATTGGCATCATGGTATCCTCATATCACGGGATTGATAAAATAAATAAATTAATAAATCATGACTGGAGATCACTTAAATGCCTGGTTAACTTGTAAGTAAGGCTAATCAGAAACAAAAAAGGTTCACTTTGCTATGGAGCATAACGACTGAGAAAACGTCATAAGGTCTAATGAGTCCAGATTTCTAGAGTAACGGGTGCGTCTGGGTGAGAAGTGAAGTGTGCCGTACCTGTGGAGGCAGTGTTATGCTCTGCAGTCGGGTCAGTTGGTCAGGTCCAGGCTCGGAAACGGTCTGTGGCAATAAAATGAAGTCAGCTGACGACCCGAGTGTACTGAATGACCAGGTGATCACATCAGCGCATTTTTGTTCTGGAATATTCCAGAACTCAAAGCGTCAGTTAGATGAATCGGTCACCTCGTTATTCAAATCATTTTTAAACGGCAGACAGTTGAAACGGCAGTTGGCCTCCCTCTTTAAATGTAGGTGTAATTTTTAATAACAAACATACATTTGAACTTTATTTTCACATCATTGCCTGGCATAAAACTTTGTTTCTTCCAATAACGCTGAATCCCTGGTTCATGCTTTTATAACCTCACACGTCTTTGGCATTTCTGGTAAAAACCCTGAAGTTAGTTCTACCGGTTATTTTTCTTCACTCCTACACCTCAATTCTACTTTGCGTTTATAAAACAGCACACATTTCTCCCCAGATGAGGCACCGTCATGTGACACACACCAAACCCTACCGATTTACACATCGAAGACGTGCCGAAAAAAAAACACCACCACCACAAGATTTGTTTTTCATTTTAATAAAAAAAAAAAAAGACACAGGCATGGTGTGGTGTTGTGAAGCGCTGGGGGGAAAATAAAGCTCATGTGGTTAATTACAAACCCAGTGAAATCTCAGTGAAAGCATTCACACTTCCACCTATCTGTATTCAGAAGTTTGTGCTTCTTTTTCTACTTTAATTTACCTAGTGTTAAAATCCACAGATCTGTCGATCCAGGATGATTTCACTTTAATCTTAGATTGAGTTTCCATCACCTGTTTAAGAGTCTGTTAGAAGGAAGTGAAAGTATCATCATCGTGTGTGAACCTGCCGGATAAAACCAGCTGTTATAACAAACTACTGCCGTTAGAAAGAATCACGTTTAAATTAACACCTTATATTAAAACAATATCACGATCGTCATTGTTGGTTGTGAATAAATCCATCGTGCGGGAACGCGATCACTTGAAGGAAATATGAAACGGAGCGGGACGGCTCATTCGCTTTTATTTCTACTCGCTGTTCGGTAAGGGTTTCATCAACAGATGAGAAGGTTTTATTAAAGACACAAAGCAGAGAAACTTGCAGTGAATATTTGTATGGAAAGTTTTCATCCATTTCTGTATGTTGTAATGAACTTCACCATGAAACAGGGTGTTCGTCTTTTCATTTCAGTACTGTATATTTTTCCACATACTGTACAACACATAAATATTGTTAATATTATTATTACATTATATATTATTTTTTGAGTGTAAAATCCACCATCTGTTAAATGACTTCATTCATTAAAGGGCAGCAATTATGCGAAATTGAAAATTCTCGTGTGTGTGTGTGTGTGTGTGTGTGTGTGTGTGTGTGTGTGTGTGTGTGTGTGTGTGTGTGTGTGTGTGTGTGTGTGTGTAAACAGAAAATATGTGGGGAAAACAAACTGCTCTTTTTGGGAGCAGTGTGCAGACACTCTCCTCCTGAGCCCCTTAAATACAGAGAAGTCCCATTTCCTGCTTTCTGATTGGCTAAAAAAATGCACCAGAAAGGGAGCATGGTGGCATCATTGTGTTTAATGCTACAGGCTGTGAAACGGGTGCATGAAGAGAGAGGATGAGAACATCAGGAATTTCATGTCCACACATAGCCTGGTATTTTTAAAAACTGAGATTTTTCTACTTTATTTTGTATGTGCAGGCGTGTAAAAAGTCAAATAAGCATCATTAACACGGGCACACAGTTTACTGTACGCAAATCCACTATTGCACAAAATATCCTTATAAACAAAGCTGATCTCAAATCAAGGAGACAGACAATGACATCACATGGTGATGTTACAACAAGCCACGATCTCCGTTTCCCCTGTCCACTCAAATCTGAGTTTTGGATAAACCTTCACTTTGGACGAAAGCTCATTTTTCAGCCACTGCATTTGCATGTGGACGAAAGGCCAAAACCACAGTTAAAAAAATCTGTTCTTAAAAATATCCTGCTACGTGTTTCAGCCGAAACATTCATCAGACACATTTTAGAGACTGTTATGTCTTAGGTTAAATTGATTTTAAAAACGAGTATAACATGGCACCCTTAAATAGTGTGGGAAGTCTCTAAGATTTTGGACTGCTGACCTAGAAGGTCACAAGTTCAAATCCCAGTCTTCCAGGCTGAGCCTTCTGAGATGAGATAAATATAAGAAGTCGTTTTGGATGAGCGTGTCTGATGAACGCCATAACTGTAAATACAGAATAGAATTCATATATACACAAGGCATGAGGTCTGATCTCACTGCTGGAGATATCAACACCATCCGTCGTCACTGGTTTTGTTCCTGAGACTGTACCGTTTAAAATCCGCATTAGCTTACCCAACTGTTCGCGTCTTACGGACGTTCTTGCTCCAATGGCTTTTCCGTGACTCTGTGCCGTGCCAATCTCAGCCTCGCACTGAAGCCCGATCCAAATTAGGTAATATAATATTACGTGCCGGGGCCATGCGCCAGGCCTAAATCTCACTTTGCGACACGGTGAAAGACGCATCCTTCTGCCAACCCCCCCGGCGCCCCCTCCCTTCCCGGTGTAGTGGGTCGCTGTCTCAGGATCTCGCCGCTTCCTCGCCCGGGTGTCAATCGACAAGCTGCCTTAGCAAGCAGCGATTAGTCATGCGCGTGATGCCAAACAGCTCTTTACTGCGCTGAAACCACAAGCGAAGTCACACGTACACATCCAGAAGAGCGCTGGAACATGACCCGTGATTAATTTCGAAATGACAAATGAGGTAAATATTGTGATTGCAGACTAGCGAGCATGAAAATGGGTCCAGTATTAATATTAATGTCTGCAGTCTAGCGCCGCATTTGTAGATTACAGTCTAGCGTTATAAGTAATGAACTGCGGTTATTGCTCCACGCTATTGATAAAGCAATCCACTTCTGAAAGGAAGGGTAGACTTTTTACAGATAATCATTAGTTGTAGTAACTTGTTTCTCATCAATCAGACGTTTTTTTTTTTTTTTTTTTTTTTTTTTAACCCAAAAGCTCGCTTAACTTCTGACGTCTCATAAATCAGAAGTCTTCAGTCAGGCCCAAGCGGAGAGCAAAGACGATTGTATTCCCATCAATAAATTGAGATTAAAGTGTTCGATTTGATAAACGTTCATATATACAGGATTTCACGGCACGTCTAGGCTGATGCGTCCGATTCACAGGACTCTGCGACGCTGCGTCTTTCTGTCTCTCGCTCCAGTTTAAAGAATGCAGCACAGCAGATGCTAATCTCCTCACGCGTCCCTGACACTGCATAATCCGCACGTCAAATCTCTGTCTTCCTCTTCTCCTTTCTTCCGTTCCTTTCTGAAGCCGGCGGTGTTTAGAGTCGACTAAACCCCCGCGGTGTAGTCGCTGTCTAAGCTCGCCGCGCAGGGACGTGATAACTAAAGCAAGACGTTTTTTTTAAAGCATCGCGGCTTCTTCAGACGGGTCGACGCCGTCAGGAGCGCGCTCGTGATCCTTTCCCGTCACAGTAAATTGCACGAAGGGGTCGCGGGAACGGTTCGGGGCACGTTCGGGATGGGATTCGTCATCACCTCGGCAGTTTTCTTTCCCGAATACTATCTTTTACTTGAAAGCGCAGACAGCTGAAGTGTTATACATTATGCATTACAATTGTGATCAAACGTAAGCGCGGATGCGGGTGCGATCCATCTCGGACCTGAATCGGATAATTAGGAGAAAGAGGGATTTCGGGGGCTCAGCGGAAAGCCGCAGCTGTCTGGAAGGAATAGACAGATACAAGGGAAATGAATAACGCTGCCTTCCATTCTCACTGAAATGAGCACGGCACAGCTGTGTAAATCTCCAGACTTTTTTTTTTTTTTTTTAACTTTATACCTTCGCACCTTTATCTGGATTGTGCCTGTTCAATAATATAAATCGGTGCATTAAGTGAGGAATAAAACATGCCAGTGTGAGGGGGGACGGGATGTGGACGACGCAAACTCCTGAACTCCTTTGATTGCTGTGTTTAATAGGATTAAGAAAAGGGCTAGACCTTCATTTATTTTTTTTTTAGACCAGATTAGACAGCAGTGGATCATGAGACAAAATCAAATAAAGAGACCATGTCATCTAGCAGCTCACTTAAGCGGTTTAACAAGTAACGTGTGTTTCCTAAAGAGCTCTTAACGTTAACCAGGGTTGTCAGGTTTCAAATAAAAGGGTATTTCCAAAACTTCATGGACACCTGAACCTCATGCCCGGACCCCAAACTGATGCCATGAAGTTGAAAGCACACATGGATTGTGTATGATGTCCTTACAGGTTTGTATCATTGGAACTAAGAGCACCAAACCTGTTCCAGCTCCACAGTGCTCTTGAGCACAAGTACTTGTAGAAAAGATTGAAGCAAGAAGATCTCAAGTGTCCTGCACAGAACCCTGACCTCAACCCCACTGAACACCAACACACCCCGGGTGTCTTCGCCATCAGTACACAAAACATTCTGAAATCTCATGGGAAGCCTAGTCAGACTAGTGGATTGTAACACACATGGTGTGTGGTCATCAGGTGTTCACATACTTTTGAGTAGCCGTGGTAGAGACTTTTTGTTAATCGGTGGTTTAGTATACTGGTGATGCTGAATGGTTGGAACAGATGAGAGGGGAAATGAGGTTGCTGCTACAATTTTTAGGCAATATCTTGAGGCACTTTGCAGCCTGTCACAGTAAAACATGTTTGTTCGCATTAAAAATTTTTTTTTTTTATCTATTCATTTAATATGAAAAAAGTACTAGTCAAAAGTTTGGACACGGATCTGGATTTATTTTTCTGCATTCTCTAGAACAATGCTGGATTTTTTTTTCAGAACTATGAAATAACACACATGGCATTTAAGTATTCTTGTTATTTTCTGAAACAAAGGTAACATTAAGCAAGACCAGAACTTGCGTCTACTGCAGAGGAGAAGTTCATTTAGTGTTACCAGCCTCATAAATCACCAATTAACAAACAGCAGCTCAGATTAGAGCCGTTATGAAGGCTTTACAGAGCATAAGTAGCAAATACATCTCAATATCAACTGTTCAAAGGAGATTATTCAGACAAAACATTGTATCAGTGCTGAAAAGTGCTTAACCAACTGTAGGTGAAAAAGTGAATTTTCAGATAGGATCATATAACACCATTTTTCATAATACTTAATGTTTTTTATCTCCTGATCCGTTACTTGTTTTTTGTAAATATGCATACACATTTATATTTTTATCAGATAAAAAGAAACACATTTGCTAAATACAATTTCACGCGCTTTTATGTAATGTCTGTACATTTTTTTTTAAATTCAAACTTTTTAACGATCCTAATCGGCATTAAGATAAAACTGGGCAGATTTACATTTCACATAAACCTAAAAAAAAAAGTGTAAATGCACTTAATTGTTAAGATATTGGAACATGAATTTGACATGGTTACGGACGCTACAGATATTTTGCTTTTTAAACTTTTATCTTTTTAAATCTTTCATGCAAAGCACCGAGGTAGACCTGACATTTTAATTGTATATGTGTTGATTATTGGGCAGATTACAAATAAGCTATTTTAAAACAAATATGTTTTATGGCTATATAACATCGACTGTGAGTAATTTTGATCATTACCAAATTATAAAACCACTGTTAGTAATTTGGGGGAAAGAATTTACTGGTCATATTTACAGGTCTAGAAGCTTACACCAATTTTAGTATCAGTACTCATAAAAAATATAAATAATGTGCAATTTTAAATTATTATTGGTTGAAGCGAGGCGGTATAACGCTGAAAAATTGGCATTTTTTCGGGCACATATATAAAATGATCTTTCTAAAATGGCTTTTTAGGGAAGCAAGATTGGTCGCGTCCTTGCTGTAAACTTAGAAGTAGCTTCTTTGATACACACATTTTTAGGGCACAAGCACTATAGGATGCGCAGGACCCTTTTGTTTCCCTAAGGATTATTATTTTTAACATAAAAAAAAAATTAAAAATTAAATCAGCACCAATAGTGTGTTTTTGCTGTTTGCATATTTTGGATGCCGTCAGCATTGTTTAACATTGTAGAAAGAAATAAAAATCAGGAAAGACCATGGAATTAGAAGGTGTGCACAAACTTTTGACTATAATGGAGGCCAGATGTGGCTGCGCAGAGCATCCAGAGAACGGCACGCAGATCATCCGACTGTCCGCAACACTTGTTTAACTACGTGACTTCAGGAGTGATTTATAATAAACTTTTTTTTTCCTCATTTTGTTTTGTTGAAGAGTTTGCAGCCTACTGTCTGCTCCTTTAAGAAAATCCCGCGAGCGCTGCCATGCACACATTTTTATCAAATGGAGATTTTGACCTTTTCACCAATTGATTGTCCGTAAGACTGATGAAAAAGATGAAAAAACACGAGTGTTATTGTATCACTTGCGTGTGCGTGTATGAGAGCGACTCATCAGTAGAGATAATACATCACTGAGAAGAACAGGCAAAACGAGCTATTGATGTGCTTTGTGTCGCCGCCGTTTCTGAGCAGAGGCTTGTGCTAATTGTGTTGCTTGGTGCTAATAAAAAGATCTTTTGAAGCCCACTGGAGATAATTGATGCTGGAAATGTGTTAACCTGGCAAAGTCAAGCTGAATGTTATTATCCCCTCAAAATCTCCACATGACACTTTTTTTTGTTTTTTTGTTATTGGTCTAGCTGTGTCTGTATTTTAGCGCAGTGGTGTTTGTGCTGAAGCCAGCGTTTGCATTTGAAGCCGAGCAGCAAATTAGTGAAGCACCTGAGGGGGAGCCCTGGGATGCCCTGTGTGTGCCGGCACGAAAGGACACCGAAACCTCTCTTCTTCACGCAAAGGTGCTTTAGAACCTGCTCGCATGATGACCGAGCGGCTGGTATTGGATAATAAAGCGAAAAGGTCCAGATTTAGTTCAGACGGCTTCAGAGATGGAAGGTTAGAAGTTAGTTATGTGGATTCGATATGTCTGTTAGCTTTTGTCCTTTACTTTTTTTCCCCCTCATTGTTATTTGGTTTTTAATTTGGATTAGGTTTTTTATAAATTACTCCTTGGACTTGTACACACACACACGCGGCCTCGTTTAATTATTTTTTTTCCTATCATAATAGTGAGCATTTTAACAACACTTATTTATTTATTTATTTATAGCTGCTTTTTTTTTTTTTTAAACAAACACACTTTCTATACCATTTTCTGTCTGTAAAGCGATTCCTGAAGATGCTGGGAATGGTTCATGGGCTTGACTATCTGAGGGATGGATTCTCCGTTTTCTTTAAAAAAAAAAAAAAAAAACATCCTCTGTGCTACTGGAATTTCCTCCAGGATCAATAAAGTATCTATCTGTCTACCTACCTTCCTTCCTACGTACCTACCAACCAAGACCCTTCAAGGATTCCTCCCAGAGGCTCCTGACAAACTTTTTCCTTAACTTCTTTTTAGCTCCACTTTTTTCCTCCAAAAAACATGTCACAAGCTGAAGTTGATTTTCCTGAATCTTGTAGTTATAAAGTATATTCTTGTCCAAGTCCAACAATTTGGCTCATTTATACAGTAGTTGTTTGAATAAAGATTCTCCCATTCACTGTAATGTTTGTTTAATTTTGTATCAGTGTAATACATAGTTATGTTGATCTCCACATATCTTTAACCAGTGTGGCCAGATTTGTGACTGTTGTTACTAGGGTGTTAACAACAACATGATTAACCCTTAATTGTCATTAGGAATTAAAATAATTTAAAATTTACTAATTGATGGTAATGTTTCTCAGATGATTTTTAAGTTATACACTTGCAGTATATTTAAATTTTTCCCCCATCATTCAGGACTTTCTGAGGGATTCTCCTTTTTCCTTTAAAGAACATTCTGTTATAGAGTTCTCCTGGAATTTCCTCCAGGATCAATACAGTATCTATCTGTCTACCTACTTACCTTCCTTCCTTCCTTCCTTCCTTCCTTCCTACGTACCTACCAACCAAGACACGTCAAAGGTTCCTCCCAGAGGCTCTTGACAAACTTTTTCCTCAACTTTTTTAACTCCAACTCTAAGGATTCTCCCTTTTTCTTGAAAGAACATTCTCTGTTAAAGTGCTACTGGAATTTCCTCTATCTATCTACTTACCTTCCTTCCTACCTACCTCTATTTACTTATCATTCCAAGGGTTCCTCCCAGAGGCTCCTGACAAACTTTTTCCTCAACTTTATTGTGGTTTATTTATTGTTTTATTCTGTTCCTTGAATACAATTTTAAGGATCATATTAGATTAATCTTTTTCCAATTTTCCCACACAAAGTCAAAGTCTTATTAGAGCTACTGTATCAGGCCCTGTTAGTACAGCGGGAGACTGGGGGATAGGTTCCTCAACTGGAATCCCAGTCCAATCCCAAACATGGATAAGCAGGTAGGGTTGTGTTAGAAAGAACATAAAATCCTACGTCGCTCTGCCGCGACCCCTACCTGTGAGCAGCCAGAATACCAACAACTTATCATGTAATATAGGATCACCGCCACCTCCGGTTGTCTCTTATGTGTGAAGCGATTGCACCGCTCGCCCCCCCCCGAGGCTACGAGATGTAATATCCCTCATTCATCCATGACCTGATCAATCACTAATGTTGCATCTGAAGACGTTTTAACCCCCCAAGCAAGAGTGCGACTTTAAAGTGAACATAGTCACGGTTTGCAAAGCTGTGTGTGTGTGTGTGTGTGTGTGTGCGCGCGCGGAAAAGTGGATTAGAGGCATGTAAAAGGTCTGTGTAGTATTACCGTCCCGGCTTTTACCGAATCCTCGTGGGAGTGGAGGAGGATGTTGTGGACGTGGTGGAGAAAGCGAGAGGGAGGAAACCGAGGTGAAATTTGATCATGTGTAATAGACTGGCAGCACAGCACATTTACATTTTAATTATAAATCGAGTAATTACAGGCAGCTGGTTAACCGCTTCACCTGTTACACTTCCTTGCTTTCGTTCTGCCCCTGCCTCTGATCCCGGCTCCGCTTTCCTTCTTCTTCTTCTTCTTCTTCTTCTTCTTCTTCTCTTGTAATCGAGCAAACAGATCCAGTGCTGTGAGTTACAGGTATGACGTTATGACATGCCGTGAGACTCGATTGATTGATTAATTTGAAAACTTTACATACTGCTTGATCACATCATGTTCTAATATTTGGACTGTTATTTTACTCCCATTTTTTCTGACGCAAGATCTCAGTGTAGCTTCTACAGCCGCTGTCTCACACAGCACACGAGGGATCAAGTGATCGCACGTGACACCGAAGCTGCAGCGGTGATTTATGATGTGCGAGTGTTTTCATATGCAAGTGTGAGCTGTCTAATTGATCACACTGGAGTAGAACACAAGGGCAAACTGTTCACACACGCCCACACACATACACACCACACACATACACTCAGGATCCAGCATATCCTAATGAGAAAACACCCAGGGAAAGGGGGGGGGGGGGGGTGGTCTAACAGAGAGGCTGAAAAAGCGACAGAGTTCAAATTAGTTCATGATTCTTATCAGCTGAAACATGTTTTTTTTGCCCCATCAACAGTGGAAATGTACAGAATCTGGAGATCCTGACCTTCCAGATACAACCTGAAAAATGTCCTGGTGCTTCCGTCATTCATTTCCTGTATGGATGAACCCTGAACCGAGAATATGAATGAATAAAATGTTGGCAGGGAACGTAGGTGAAAGGAACGGCTTATGGATGCATGATTTAAGGATGAGAAGGAATGTGGATGAATGAAGGAACGAGTAGAGAAAGGGAATGTAATTGAGTCGTTGAAAGATGGAAGGAAATGTGGGTGTATTACATAAGATGATATCAGTGAATGAGAAAAAGAAAGGAGAACTGGTTGTATGAAAGTCAGAAAGGCAGAGAAATGTGGATAAATGAGTGAAAGAAGGAAAGAAGAAAGGAGGAATGAATGAATAATGAAGGAAGGGCAGATGAATGAATGCAGGAATGCATTAGAAAGGAAGTGAGAGTGATTGAATAAATAAAGAAGTGTGGATGAATGAATGAATGCATGCATGAGAATTGAAGTGAGTGATTGAATAAATAAAGAAGTAAGTGTGGATGATTGCATGAATAAATAATGAAGGAAGTGTGGATGGATGGATGGGTGAATGAATAAAGAAGGAAGTATAGTATAGTATAGTATAGTCTTTATTGTCATTGCAACAAGTACAACGAAATTTTAAGTGCCAATCGTCAATGCAAAAAAAAAAAAAAAAAATGAGGATGAATGAATGAATGCATGCATGAGAAAGGAAGTGAGAGTGATTAAATGAATAAAGAAGCAAGTGTGGTTGAAAGAATGAATGGTAAAGAAGGAAGTGTGAATGAATGAATGCAAGAGAAAGGAAGTGAGAGTGATTGAATAAAGATGGACGAGAGGATGAATGGATTAAAAAGTATGAATAAATGAATAAGGAAGGAAGTGTGGGGGGATGAAAGAAAAAGGGAAGGGAGGGTAAATGAGGCTATATGAATGATGATAAGGGAAGGAAATGTGGATCTACAAATGAAATTTATCGGAAATTTAATTAAATATAAAACAATAGCGAGGAAGAATGAATGAAGGAATGAAATGCGGCTGTGTAGATGAAGGAAGGAAGGAAATCCATGTGAACAAAAGAAGGTAAAAAGGAAATATAGATGAATGAAAGAATGAAATGTGGCTGTTTAAACTATCATCACTCTTTAAAGCACACTGCAGAAGCGATCTTTTCCCCGAGTTCTTGGCGCACACCTCGTATCAGATCAGAGCTACATGGCCGCGCTCAGGTTCTCAGACAGCCGGCAATATGTCTAGCTCTAGATTTTCTCAAATTGGCGTGTCACTCAGTGTAGATTCTCTGCTGTTTTTGCCAAAGACACGAGCCTGTTTTCCTGATCCTTGGGTAATCAGTTTATGAGGGTATGTGGAAAGGGAGAGGCAGAAGCATGAGAAAAAGAAGGAAATAATTGTCAGTGATGATAAGAGAAGGAAGCAAATGTGGGTGAAGGAAGGAGGAAAAGAAAGAAATTCGGGTATATAAAAAAGCGATTGAAGGAAATGTGGATGAAGGAAGGGAGTCATGCATTCTGGCGTACTTTTTCTTTTTGTTTCAATGTCTGATTGGCTAGGAAAAGGTACGTCAGTAAAGGAGTCTTCGGGAGCAATTCAGGCAAAACCACAAAAACAAGCAGTATTTGTTGAATTTGTATATATTGGTAGTGACCGATAAAGTCGTACAGGAAACAATTACTTCAAGTTATCACTGGTAAAGGTGGCTTTACCAGCTATTGAACCAAGGGGGGTACTTAGTATTGCACACATTTTTTTTTTTCTTTCTGTTTTTGGCTTCATTTTCATTAAATAAATAATGCTATCGTGAAAAGTTATATGTTGTTTGTATTCACCTAACACAGTAAGTCCCCGACTTACGAACATTTGAGTTATACGAACGGGCCACAGATCTGCGAACATTCGCGGAAGTAGCTCACGTGTATCATACAAAAAATAAATGCTGCACCAATATTTACAATTATATACAATATTTTCAGTGTGTAAGTGAATGTATAAAAGGTCTAAACCTGTTTAGGAGGTTTTTTTTCATGCTTCACATTGTATACTCGTGTCAAAGATGTATAAGACACTGACTTACGAACTAATCCGACTTACGAACATGCTCCCGGAACAGAATTTAAGTCGGGGATTTGCTGTACTTAGACCTCCTACAATTAGATGATTTTAATTATGTTTTTACACAAAAACATAAAATTAAAAGCTGGTGGTACTAACTTGTACACTTGATTATATATCCAACACAATGGGAGCTTACGAACAAATTACGACTAAATGCCAATACAACCTACAGGGAGCAACATTTGCCTCACAGTGTCTCTGCGTTCAACAAACAATAACTTTAAAATAGTAGCTCTTACAACGTAAAGGTTATACCTGCGTTTTAGTGTTTATGCAAAACCAGCTCTGAACTGGTGAACATAACACAACACAAGTTTTCTAATAAGTTTTGTGAGAGCTAGAGAATGGTAAGAAAATTAATTTTGAAGGTCAGGATTAAAAGATAAATCTAAAAAGAAGACGTTAAAAAAAAAAAAGACAAAAACGAGAAAAAGCGAATTACAGAAGAAAAATAAATTAGGAGTTTTTTTTATTTTTTATCATGCAATGGGGACCCATGTGTCTGTCCAAGCCGGCCCAAAAATGATTTTTGTGTAATTGGTTCCCCTTTAAAACAAAGTAAGAGGGGACAGTACGGAAAAGAAATGAGAGAAAGCAATCATGAGTGAAAAAAAGGAAATGGATTGAAAAGAATCAATGAAATAATAAGAGAGCACAATGGAGTGAGAGAGATGGAGGGAATAATGAAAGGGCGGAGTGACAGGAAGGAGGTGAAGGACCTTTGCTGTTTCTCGAGACCAGAGTGTTTGTTCCTGTGCTGCATTTTTTTTTCTACCTGCTGCTCATCTCCATCCTCAGCAGAACTGATTATTCTCACTCCGAGCGTCTGACTGTCTGGCTCCAAAACTCCAATATCACACTTTGAGTAAAGTGTCAGTGTGAGGCCAGGTTAATCAAACTCCTGCTTTATTAACAAGCTTTATTAATTCCTCAGAGAGATAAAGAAGAGAGAGAGAGAGAGAGAGAGTGTGTGTGTGTGTGTGTGTGTGTGTGTGTGTGTGTGGGTGGAAAGTTGAAACAGAAATGAACACGCCGCTGGTTTGGTGAGCTTATTGCTACCGTCGCTGCTCCAGACGGCTGGACCGAGGTCTCTGTCAGCGCCGTCAACCTGCGATTCCATTCTTCTTGTAACAGCCACTTAGGGAGATGAAGCGGAAACAGTAGGTGCTGCTCCGCGTGCCTGGTGTAATTATATTTATACTGTAACGATGCATCATTTTACCTGCGTGCACAAATGCCTTTATTTATCACGACAGCATTCGTGGCTCTGATGTCGGCTGTAGAAAGACGAGGACAAATGAACAGACATAAAATGTCATGTATTCTCAATTACGCTCCAGTAATATTAATTCAACTTAGGATTGACATAACAATGAATATAGTATAATCATTAGTTATACACACGTGGACAAAATTGTTGGTACCCTTCGGTCAATGAAAGAAAAACTCACAATGGTCACATAAATAACTTTAATCTGACAAAAGTAATAATTAAAAAAAAATCTATGAATGTTAACCAATGAAAGTCAGACATTGCTTTTCAACCATGCTTCAACAGAATTATTAAAAAAAATAAACTCATGGAACAGGCCTGGACAAAAATGATTGTACCCCTAGAAAATACTGAAAATAATGTGACCAAAGGGACATGTTAATTCAAGGTGTGTCCACTAATTAGCATCACAGGTGTCTACAATCTTGTAATCAGTCAGTGGGCCTATATATAGGGCTCCAGGTAGTCACTGTGTTGTTTGGTGACATGGTGTGCATCACACTCAACATGGACCAGAGGAAGCGAAGGAAAGAGTTGTCTCAGGAGATTCGAAAGAAAATTATAGACAAGCATGTTAAAGGTAAAGGCTATAAGACCATCTCCTAGCAGCTAGATGTTCCTGTGACTACAGTTGCACATATTATTCAGAAATTTAAGATCCATGGGACTATAGCCAACCTCTCTGGACGTGGCTGCAGGAGGAAAATTGATGACAAATCAAAGAGACGGATAATCCGAATGGTAACAAAAGAACCCAGAAAGACTTCTAAAGAGATCCAAGGTGAACTTCATGCTCAAGAAACATCAGTGTCGGATCGCACCATCCGTCGTTGTTTGAGCCATGAGAGACGACCAAGGAGGACACCATTGTTGAAAACAAATCATAAAAAAGCCAGACTGGAATATGCCAAACTACATGTTGACAAGCCACAAAGCTTCTGGGAGAATGTCCTATGGACAGATGAGACAAAAATGAAACTTTTTGCCAAGGCAAATCAGCTCTATGTTCACAGATGGAAAAATGAAGCATATGAAGAAAAGAACACTGTCCTACTGTGAAACATGGAGGAGGCTCTGTTATGTTCTGGGGCTGCTTTGCTGCATCTGGCACAGGGTGTCTTGAACTTGTGCAGGGTACAATGAAATCTCAAGACTATCAAGGGATTCTAGAGAGAAATGTGCTGGCCAGTGTCAGAAAGCTGGGTCTCAGTCGCAGGTCATTTTTCAAGGTCATTTTTGTCTTGCAACAGGACAATGACCCAAAACACACAGCTAAAAACACCCAAGAATGGCTAAGAGGAAAACATTGGACTATTCTAAAGTGGCCTTCTATGAGCCCTGACCTCAATCCTATTGAGCATCTTTGGAAGGAGCTGAAACATGCCGTCTGGAAAAGGCGCTCTTCAAACCGGAAACAACTGGAGCAGCTTGCTCATGAGGAGTGGGCCAAAATACCTGCAGAGAGGTGCAGAAGTCTCATTGACAGTTACAGGAATGGTTTGATTGCAGTGATTGCCTCAAAAGGTTGTGCAACAAACTATTAAGTTAGGGGTACCATCATTTTTGTCCAGGCCTGTTCCATGAGTTTTTGAGTTTTCATTTTTTTTTTTATAATTCCGTTTAAGCCTGGTTGAAAAGCAATGTCTGACTTTCATTGGTTAACATTTATAGAATTCTTATTTATTATGACTTTTGTCAGATTAAAGTTATTTCTGTGACCATTGTGAGTTTTTCTTTCATTGACCGAAAAGGTACCAACAATTTTGTCCACGTGTGTATGTGCAACTGTAGTCACAGGAACATCTAGCTGCTTGGAAATGGTCTTATAGCCTTTACCTTTAACATGCTTGTCTATAATTCTCTTTCGAATCTCCTGAGACAACTCTTTCCTTCGCTTCCTCTGGTCCATGTTGAGTGTGGTACTGTACATACCATGTCACCAAACAACACAGTGACTACCTGGAGCCCTATATATAGGCCCACTGACTGAGTACAAGATTGTAGACACCTGTGATGCTAATTAGTGGACACACCTTGAATTAACATGTCCCTTTGGTCACATTATTTTCAGTATTTTCTAGGGGTACCATAATTTTTGTCCAGGCCTGTTCCATGAGTTTATTTTTTTTAAATAATTTTGTTGAAGCATGGTTGAAAAGCAATGTCTGACTTTCATTGGTTAACATTCATAGAATTTTTATTTATTATTACTTTTGTCAGATTAAAGTTATTTCTGTGACCATTGAGTTTTTCGTTCATTGACCGAAGGGTACCAACAATTTTGTCCACGTGTGTACATTTTTTTTAAGGATTTTATACATTTTAAATAATTTTTTTATTAATGAACGATGTGTTGTTAATTTTATGTATTATGAGCATCTTCTCCGTGTGGAAAACCATTACTCCCTCAAGATCTCTTTCATACATGTTTTCTAACAAAAAACGTCATTAATATGATCAATCATATAAATTTTTCTTTATTTAAAAATATCTTTGTTTATTATTAGCAACGGATAAGTCCCTATGCATGAGCTATTAGTACAGGTAGTCCCCGACTTACGAACATTCAAGTTACAAATTTCTGCACATGATCTACGAACATTTCGCGGATGTAGCTCACGTGTATTGTACCAAAAATAGACACTGCTGTGCACCAGATAAAAATATTTACAATTGTATACACTATTTTCAATGTGTAAGTGAATGTATGAAATGTCCAAAGTACGATATGTTGTATGTGTATGCGCGCATGTGCAGAAGAAATGAGTCGTCCTCACTGGTTTCAGTCCGGTTTCAATGAATCAGTCCGGAAGCACGATGATAGAAAATGTCTGTCCTGTAAAGCAGTCCTGATGGTGAATAATCCTAATTTGTGAAAACCCTCAATAAAACAGTCCAATACAGTGGAAACAGCTCTGTGACGAAATGGCATCCAGGATGCCCCTCGGGATTTAAAGGTGCAGGGACAACACTGTTACATTTGACATTTCATCGTAAGATTCTTTTCCTTAGGTGCCGTTACATCGTTACAATGGTACGCTTTACATTGTATATTTGTGTCAAAGGCATTTAAGACTCACTGTGTCAGACTTAAGAACAAATCTGACTTACGAACATGCCCTCGGAACAGAACTAGGTCTTAAGTAGGGGACAACCTGTATAGAAACATTAATGCATTAATATAAACCCATCGTATTCATATTACAACCGGGTCTAGGCATGCCGTCTGACTCAAACACACTGTCATATAATGTGTGTTACTAATTTTCTACCATCAGCTTTGGCAGATGTACCACCGGTCATTAAAATCACAGATTTGTTATTAAGATGTTATGGTTCCTATAGTAACCACTCATTCACATGGAATGTATGGCAGATGATCTACAGTACTGTGCAGGAGTCTTGAGCCAAAGAGTCAGACTTTCTTGTGTTTTTGAATGAAAGTTTTAAGGAATAGTTCTTCAAGGTTCCTGAAAGAAGTTTCTTTCTTTCATCTAACTTAAGGCATGAACCAGTGAGGACCAAGTTCAGATGATGACAGATGATCAGGTTCGTGATTAGTATACTGGTGATGCTGAATGTTGGATGAGTGGAACAGACGAGAGGGGAAATGAGGTTGTTACATAAGCAACCAATTTTTAAATTGTATCTGTAGGCACTTTGCAGCCTGTTGCAGTAAAACATTTGTTCCCATTTGTTTCATTTACTATAATGTGCGAAAATGAGAGGTGGCTCAAGATGTTTGCACAGACCTGTACACAATCTAAAGTGAATAAGTTTACATGTTGGGGGATTTTGCAACATTTGAGCTTTCTGCTGAAGTGAAATCTTGACAAATCCTGGTCAGTTGACTGTAGATAAGTCATTGAAGATTGTCGACTTTGATTTTTGACAGAGTATCTCCCTCAAACACTTCATGATTTGCTATGAGTTGCCAAGAACTGCTACAATTTTTTTCACGAACCCTACAGTTTGTCATGACTTCCTGTGTTTTTGGTCAAGTGCGTATAAAATCCAGCCCATTGTCATGTCCTGTTAGCTCACCTGTGAACAATATCCCGTTTTGGATTGGACATTCAAGTCGCTTCATCTTCTCTTTCAGTGCACTAGGTTGTTAGTGGAAATAAATTGAAATTTAGTCACACAGATTACTCTTTAGGTATTGGAGGTATTATTGGGACTCTGTGATACATAAGAAGAAGCACCAACCAGAAACACCTGAAGAACTGCTATGACCTCCTATCTCCATTGTCTTTCCTGATTTTTAGTTCTTTCTACATTGTACAACAATGCTGCAGGTGTCCAAAATGTGCAATAATCCTTTAAACAGTTGATATTGAGATGTTTCTGCTACTCATGCTCTGTAAAGACTTCATAACGGCTCTAATCTGAGGTGCTGGTTGTTACTTGGTGATTTCTGAGGCTGGTAACTCTCTGCAGCAGAGGTCAGTTTTGGGCTTGCTTTCCTGCGATGGTCTTCATGAGAGCTAGTTTCATCATGGTGCTTGATGGGTTTTGGAAATGCACTTTTCCAAACTGTTCTCGCAAGAACTGTTCCAGAACAGCACACCTTCATGTATTAAAATAACAACTGACTGTTGTTGTTGTTACTTAATTATCAAATGCCATATGTGTTGTTCCATAGTTTGAAACAATAAAATGTTTTTTAATGCGCTTGAAAAAAAAAATTAACGGCTACAAATTCAACAAAGATGCCATGACATGATCTGAACTATAAATAATAGTTCAGATCAAATAATTGGAGATTTTTGCCCCCTTTTTAAAAAAATTGTTTTTGTGAACTTAGAGAAATATGTCAGTCGACATATAAGAGCTTCGAGCTCTTACAAGCACCAAGTCTTTATGACCCTGGTCTTCCTAATTCCTTCTCCTCCCATTTCCATTTCTACTACAGAGGACACAGCCTGCTTGCTCAGGGACGTTTAGAGCTTCTGGATTGGGTATATATTTGATCATTTCTTTTTAAGAAACATAGGATGGGACATATTTCCTTTTCTACCCATGAAGCAGAAACCAGTGGGAAAAAAAGAAAAATCTGCCGGGTGGATCTTCATTTGATCTGCTGCTTTCAAGTCACTGCTAAAAGAAACTTTTAGGCCAGAGCCGCTGCGTGTGGGATTCTCACTCTCCTACTTCTGATAATTCATTAATTATTTTGGCAGGCTAGCGCCTGCTTTTAATGAGTTCCTGAAGGGCTAAATCACCTCCGGCAGCCGAGTCCTCCTGTCACACTCTCTTTTACTAACACTCAAGCTCGTACTGTATCTGCCCTGGCGTATGAGGAATTACACGACTTGTTTACCTTTTCTCGGGATTGTTTACTTTTTTTCTCCGTGCACATTTAAATCTAAAATCCTGGTTGGAGTTCACGCATGTGAAACTGGGAACATAACCATGCAGAGAGATTGTCACATCAGTAAAAAAAAAAAAAAAACCCTGAGGTAATTTCACACATGGGCTTTCTCTGTGACCTCGCCATAGCTTTCATGTCTCTTCAGGCAGGTCTAATGCTCCCTGCTATACGTCTTGCCTCATCTAACGTTTAATACCTTCATTTTCCCCTCTTACTTAAAAAAAAAAAAAAAAAAAAAGAGTCCTCTGATAAAAGATTCCGGGTTTTTTTTTAATTATTTTTTTTAAAGTCAGTCAGTGCTTCGTTAACTGATTTATAGACTTTAAACGATCAGAAGTTAATCATCAGCTTTTATTATCGGCTTATCCCTTGGGTTGACAAATCCTTCCTAAAATTTAATGTTCCTAATAATACTAGTTCATAGCTGTCAGAACAAGAGGCCTTAAACATATTCTAGTACTACAAAAGGTTTTATGGTTCCTCGAGAGCAGTTTTGCGTGCAGCCACGTTTTTCTCTCCTCAGCCATGATTAATACGACTCTTAAGGGACGTCTACACAAGCGCGTTAGCAGCAGATCCATAACAGAAACGAACAAATAATAAAGCGCATTCGCAAATTGCAGATCTAATGGAAGTGTTTTAAATAGCGTATTTTTCGACACTGGTTCGTCTGTGGGGCGACGTACGAGGGTGAGTCAAAAATGATCCACACTCTGGCTATAGAATTTTATACTAATTAACTATTCGGAAAGATAAATACATTATTTGTCAGCAGTCTGTTCCTGGGAGATTATGGCACAAGGCAGAGGATGTGTTGGATGGTTGGATCCTGACCAGAGATTCAAGCAAGATTCAAACCCCCAACTGTGGAGGTGCGAGGACACTGAGCTTACCAACGCACCACCTAAACGCTAAAAATGTTGGAGATGGATTGTTTTAATTCAAGCCAGTAAAATCAATTAGTTAAATCAAGTGAAATCAAATCATGATTTGTAACTTAAGACGTTTTCACATTAGGAACACGATCCCCCACGTCTCCCCACTCCCCTGCTGGCCGGAGTTCGCATGATTTTTGTTCTCTGTACTCAGGCACACTTTAGTATTTACACTCCCCATTACAGCAGCTTGCTTGGTTTGAGACTCGCCATTAGACACACAAAAAGAAATGAACGAGGAAGTCAGTCTTTTAATATTATTGATATAGGTAGTTCCCGACTTACAAACATTCGAATTACGAATTTCCACAGTTATGAACTGACCGCGGATTTACGAACATCCGTAGATGTGAACAAATCATAGAAGTAGCTCATGTGTATTGTACAAAAAAATACACAGCATTGCACCAGATACCAATATTTATAATGGTAAACAATAATTTCAGTGTGTTAGTGAATGTATAAAATTCCAAAGTCCTATATATTGCGTGTGTGTATGTGGAAAAATGTATCGCCCTCAAAGGTTGCAATGAATCAGTCTGGAAGCACAAAAATGGGTGACCTGATGGTGGAAAATCTTCAGCCAAAGAGTTTATAGTCCAATACAGTGGAAAACAGCTCTGAGATGAAATGGCGTCCAGGATTTTCCATGCGATTTAAAGGCGCAGAGACAACACTGTTACATTTGACATTTCATCGTGAAATTCATTTACATAGGCGCGGTTAAGGTCTTTGTGCGAGACACAAACTGCATCAGATGGAGCAGTTTGAGTATTTTTGGAAAAAAATGATCCATAACGTGTATCGCAGAAAAGTGTCGTGATGTGAGATCAGTTTGTCATATTGCTCAGCCTTAGCCGACCTGTAGTAGATGTACGTCTGTTTTATTTATGTAGCGTCTTTCTTGCATTCAGCATCTCTGTAGGAGATTGGAGGAACAGCCAAGTCAACATTTGCACACGAGTAAACATTAACCCCAAAGTCAGTAAAGGACACAAACAACATTCAGGCATCAGCGCTGTCGAGAAGCAACTCGGTGTGTCCTCATGCGTGGTGTGTATACGTAGTATATTGAAAGAAATTAAAGCAGGATCCTGTATGTGTGTATGTATGTACGTATAGCAACACACACATGAGGATTCTAAGCGTGCTTGTCCTCTATGTCTATCACCCATTAATCACCGTCTCTTTCACAGAGAGAGCGAGAGAGAGATGAATGAAGTGTCTGAAGATGTCTGATGAAAAAGGCTTTCGATTAGCAGACTTCACTTTCGCTCTGCAGTCTTGACACGCGCTCGTCTTGAGTTGTAACTTTTTTTGACGTTGCCGCGGAGAAAAAAAAAAAAAACCCACGAACACGCGGGTTCGAGCGTGTCTGTGCGTACAGGGCGTGTGTGCGTGCGTGCGTGTGTTACCTCAGAGCTCCTGTCATCGGGGCCTATTTAGAGAGTCGAGAGATTGTTAGCTGCTTTGCGAACATGATTATGGTGCCACCAAGCGAGGTTCCTGTTGATTAGTTGACAGTCGCAATAGACATGATACAAATACCGTTGAAAATGAAGCTGAGAAAATAGGCAGCGGGAGACAGATGAGTACACACACACACACACACTCTCTCTCTCTCTCTCTCTCTCTCTCTCTCTCTCTCACACACACACACACACACACACACACACACACACACAAATTAATTGCAAGGAAGTTTACGGTAATTTAAATTGCAAATGGGCACCGACTTGTTTCCTAACTTGAGCGATTAATATTTTATTGTTCTACTGAGTTAAAATGCCATCAGTGTTTTTTTTTCTTTGTTTTTTTTCCCCCTCCTCTCATTTTTATCAGCTCCAAATGGGACACGAGTGTAAGGCAGAGATGGTCGATGGTTCTCCAATACTAAAAAGTAAAAAAAAAAAAGTTTTATCCCAAGTTTTAATTAAACTAGATCTCCACGGCTATAAGGGTATGCAAATAAAATGCCGAGTTACTCAGTGATCCTTTCACTTCGCCTTTCAAAACTTCATTGTTGACCTTTTCTCTTTCTCTTTCTGCCGTTATATATCGTTCCCCCCGCTTATCTCCTCATCCTCTCCGTATCAGACGGCGGGTTCTGTCCTTGTCCTTCTCTCACTGCTTAATCATCCCTTTCCCATTACCGCTCCTCTCGCCATCTCGTCCTCCTCTGTTGATCACCCTTTCTTTTATTTTATCTTTTTTTTGTTCCTTCTTCTTCAAACCTGTCCTGTAATTTCTTGAAGTTCCTACCAGGCCATGATCTATCCTTTCAATAGGACGCTAATTAAAAGAAAAAAGGCGCAGTGGGTGTCTCGCTCGTCTGCTTTGCCGGAGGAAGGACGCGGAGGTTGAGAAAGAGGAGAACGGAGAACGAGGGAACCAGAAAGTAAAGGACGAGGTGGCTCGAGGTTTTTTTTTTTTTTTTTAAATATAAGAGACAGAGAGAGATTGCATCTGTGTGTTTTGCATGTTCTTGGGGTTTGTGCTTGAATTGCTTCATGACAGGCCTGATAATTGGGTGTTCTTGTGACTGGAAGATCAGAGGAGGAGTGTGAAAGCTTTAAACCGTCAGGGTTTAGTGCAGCTGCGTTGAAGATGTGCACAAGTAAATGGTTTATTTACCGTTAATGCAGTGTTTGGGGCAGATTTTTTTGGTCAAATTAATTCAGGCTGATTCTTTTATACAGTATCATGTAATGCTTTAACACTTAGCTTAGTGAATGTGTAGTTTGACCCCTCTCTCTCTCTCTCTCTCTCAGGTTCTCGTGCGGCTGAGACACACCTCTCAGGATTTCACCGCTGATCTTTGAGTGACTCTGAACTCCAGCGTGTCCTCACCACCACCAACTGAGGTGTCGCAGCTCAACACTCGTAAGAGTGTGTGAGGAAGTCCTCTCGCTCACAGAGGGAGTGTTTGGGAGTGTGTGTGTGTGTGTGTGGGTCTGTCATCTGCTGATAGGTGTTGTGCCCCCCACCCTCACCCCACACACTCAAAGCTGGCGATGTCCAGGGTCCCGAGTCCGCCCCCTCCCGCTGAGATGACCAGCGGCCCTGTGGCTGAGAGCTGGTGTTACACGCAGGTGAGTGTGTGTGAGTGAGAAGTGTGTGATATCAGTGCGTGCTACTTACACAAGTCTTTTTTAAAATATCTGGCAATTATTAACTGCTAAGTTCTGAGAAACTCGAGTACAAATTCAGCTCACGCTGTACAAACATGTAACCTTGCAAAATGTGAGGGTCCACATACTCAGTTTCAACAAAAGTGGGTGTTTTCATTAACAAGTCCAGTACAGTTACAGCGCCCTCCCTATTGGTGTGCCAATAATTGTGGAGGGCACTGTATATTCGAACAAAGGTATACAAAGCTTTGAGGGCACTTCTTCATAGTGGTTAGGAAGATTTGTGGAGTATGGTTAGTGTTGCTTGGTCCTGACTTTATCAGGGGGGTCTCAAACATTTTAGACAAGACCTAAAGTTCCACATCTGAGGGTTTCTTTTTGTGGAAAAACAGCTTCAACTTATCTACTTCATCCAGGTTAAAAAAAAGAAAAGTAAAAAAGTAATTAGTCTGGTTTTTCTGATGACGATGACCTCGAGCTGCTATAGAGAGAACTGTCATGATGTTTTACAATAAGTTGGTTCACATCACTACTGCTGATAGATGCATGTGAGAGAGTAGATTTGCTCAACTGGTGGTGATCAGTGTGTAAAGCGTGACTGTGTTGTACTTGTGACCAGTAACTGATTTGAGTGACCAGTCACAGATGTACACTGCTCCCAACAAACAGTCAGTTATTATTGCTGTTTCCCAAAAGCCACTCAGTAATGACCACTGTTTCCTTATGACCAGTCAGTTACAGTATCCTTGCTGTTTCTCAGTGAATAATCATTGATAAACAGTTTCTGAAATTTCTTTTGGGATCAGTAAAGTATCTACTGTATATATATCTAGTATCTACAGACGGACCGTCTGTCTGACCTACTGCCTATTGACCATGCATGCATTGTTTCACATGCAATTTGTCCCACCTTTTCACTCCAGTGTTCTGTTTTATTACCCTACCATCCATAAACCACCTTTCCATCCATCCACTTACCCTACAGTCCTTCCATCTCCCATTCATTCATTCAATTACCCTACCATCCATTCACTTACCCTATAGTCTATCCATCCATCCATCCATCCATTCATTCATCCAATTACCCTACCATCCATCCATCCATCTATCCATCCACTTACCCTATAGTCCGTCCATCCATCCATTCCTTCATCCAATTACCCTACTATCCATCCATCCATCCATCCATCCACTTACCCTATAGTCCATCCATCCATCCATGCATTCATCCAATTACCCTACCGTCCATCCATCCTTCCACTTAACCAATAGTCAGTCCATCCATCCATCCACTTACCTTATAATTCTTCCATCCATCCATCCATCCACATACCCATCCATTAATCTATCCGTCCACATACCCATCCATTCATCTATCCACTCACTTACTCTACACTACCATCCATCCATCCATTCATTAATCCAATTTCCCTACCATCCATCCATCCATCCATCCATCCACCCACCCACCCACTTACCCTACTCTATCTATCCATCCATCCATCCATCCATCCATCCATCCATTCATTCATCCAATTACCCTACCATCCATCCATCCATCTATCCATCCACTTACCCTATAGTCCGTCCATCCATCCATTCCTTCATCCAATTACCCTACTATCCATCCATCCATCCACTTACCCTATAGTCCATCCATCCATCCATGCATTCATCCAATTACCCTACCGTCCACCCATCCATCCTTCCACTTAACCAATAGTCAGTCCATCCATCCATCCATCCATCCACTTACCTTGTAATCCTTCCTTCCATCCATCCATCCATCCATCCATCCATCCACATACCCATCCATTAATCTATCCATCCACATACCCATCCATTCATCTATCCACTCACTTACTCTACACTACCATCCATCCATCCATTCATTCATCCAATTACCCATCCATCCATCCATCCATCCATCCATCCATCCATCCACCCACCCACCCACTTAGCTTACTCTATCCATCCATCCATCCATCCATTCATTCATCCAATTACCCTACCATCCATCCATCCATCCATTCATTCATCCAATTACCCTACCATCCATCCATCCATCCATCCATCTATCCATCCACTTACCCTATAGTCCGTCCATCCATCCATTCCTTCATCCAATTACCCTACTATCCATCCATCCATCCATCCACCTGTCCTTCCACCCTCACATTAACCCTACCATCCATCCATCCACTTACCCTACCATCCATAATCCACCTGTCCTTCCATCCTCACATTAACTTGTCTGTCCATCCATTTCTATATCCATCTGTCTATCCAACCATTCTTCCATTCACTTACCCATCCATGACTCCATTTTCCATTCCTCTGCTCCCACCCATTAATCCAACCAACTAACTAACTAACTAAACCTAGAACCCAAACCACTGACCAAAATGCAACCATCTCTTTATATTCTCTTGTGGTCTTTTTAGCTCGTTATAATCTTCAAAATACACATCACACACCGGCCTCCTGCAGAAGATCTAAGAAACCTGTACACCACATCTCTCTTCCATTTCCTGTCTAACTAGTGTTTTTTTTTTTTTAATACCTTTTTACGCCCCTCTTTTTCTCTCTCCCTCCTCTCTGTTTCTATGGAGATGAAAGACAGTTTGGATGTGGCCGTGTTTTGAAGTTCTGGCCACCATTTACTTAAGAAACAAAACAGGGAAAAAGTGTATAAATGTCTCTCTCTCTCTCTCTCTCTCTCTCTGTGTTTGTCTCTGATTTAGATCAAAGTAGTGAAGTTCTCTTACATGTGGACCATCAACAACTTCAGCTTCTGTCGGGAGGAGATGGGTGAGGTCATCAAAAGCTCCACCTTCTCTTCGGGAGCAAACGACAAACTCAAATGGTACGAAGATTCAGACGTTTCTACCTAACATAGCTTTTATTTACTGCTCCCGTTTCAGGTAGACGACATTGCTCATTTGCATTGTGTGGCTTGCTTTTACTCTCAGTAATTAAATGTGTTAGCGTTCTCTTTATTCTCTTTACACTCTGGGAAGAAGTTTAATTGTCCAGGGAATTAACTCTAGACACTCGTGTTCATCGAAGGTGTGAGCGGAGATGAACAGAGTTTAACTGTTGATTAGCGATCAGGTAGCTAACAGATTAATGTTCTGTTCCTGTTCAGGTGTTTGCGGGTGAACCCGAAAGGGTTAGATGAGGAGAGTAAAGATTACTTGTCCCTCTATTTGCTCCTGGTAAGCTGTCCCAAGAGCGAAGTGCGTGCAAAGTTTAAGTTCTCCATCCTTAACGCTAAGGGCGAAGAGACCAAAGCCATGGGTGAGTCTGATGTTCTTTATTAATCTCTAAGTGGGAGTCTGGATGTGGAACAGAATATTCGAGCAATATCACACAAGCAAGGATATCCGTTTGTATATCGCGTGGCTGTGATTGCGCAGTTGGCGTGTCGTAGCTAATCGGAGCCATGCCGATACTCAGTACAACAGCACAGCTCTGAATGTGATGTTGCTTTTATACAACAGATTTCGATTAGACGCTATCTGTAGTGCAGAAACAGTTTCGAGATAGGAAGTGGAATTTCTTTGTAGCGAGCACAGATGAGTGGAGTGATGCACACACACACACACACACACACACACTGAACCGTCCTGCTGTGGTTAAGGGAAAGTATAGACACTGTTTTTAACGCCACTCAGCCAATCAGTTTAATGGACCTGAACTAACTGTTGTATAAGTCCATAATAGTAGCACAGATAGTTATTCTGATTAGAACAGCTATTATTTAAAGAGAACAATGTTGTAAAAACAACCCTGAGAAAGTCCCGTTATCATTTAGAACCATACCGGAAAATGATGATGATTATTTTTTAAAGCATTAAATTACTTTTTCATAATTAAATATTTCAGTTACTTGTTATTGTCCAGCGATGAAATAATCAAGGGGAAGTTAAACATTCAGTTGTGTTCAATTGTGATTAAATAGTCATGATTAATTCACCAGCAGTTGATCACAGGGAGACTCGCAATTTATTTGATTTTTGATTTTCTGCACTGCTATTGATTTTCCATTCAATACCTGTAATGTCTGTCTGATTCCTGTCTGATTCAAGCAGCTGCATTCCATACAAGTCATAAAAAAATATCTATACATAAAATATCTAATGAGAATTGAAATGCTATGTAAATTGTGTTAGTCTTTAATCTGCAAGTCACAAAATACTAATACAAATTCTATTACTTTCTATCTAATAATTTAATTTATTTGATTATTGATCAACTCTTAATATTAAGTATTTCAAGTGTATAAATAGTAAAAACAAAATGATAAAATAAATAAATTGTTACAATGATGCAGATTAAAGGGATGCTTCTGTTTTAGCAGTAGAGTCATAAATCAAAATTGAGGTGTATTACCAGTACATCACCTTAGGTTTTGGGTGTTTATAAACCTTCCTACTCTGCACACCGACCATGAAGTTTGTCCCCCGGAGCACAAGTATGTGTGGGACAAATTCCACAATCATCACTCCATGCAGAAATACATTCCAAAGTTCAGCCGAGAGTCGAACGATGCTTCTGCTGTCCTACTGAGTCTGGATGTTACGCAGGAAGTTACGCTGTATTTAGTGCAAATTTTATTCTTTGTTTTACATGGACTAGCCATAAGGCTAACCGGAAGTAGCTAATCGATTTAATCACGCAGCTTTAATTAATTTAGACACTAATTGTTTAATTCCTTTTTAGATTGTTTTGGCAAAAGCAGGCTTGTTTATTCATACCCTAATAGAATAAGTAGGAGTAGCCGAGTCCGAGTGTTTAGATCATCATCATTAGCAAATTACGGACTGTTTTTGATTTGTCGCATCCTTATTAAATTTTCTACTTATTATCCACGTACACCAGCAGTTTGCAGTAATGTCATTTATCCTAAAAAGGATTTGATGGAGCTTGGAGAGTCTTGTGACTTAAACGAAATCTGTAAATCCAGAACCTCGTTTAAACACCAGACTGTAATTCTGTAATCAGGCAGGTTTATTCCTGCAGGCAGAAAAATGCCTCAAATGCGTGGGGGGATTTTAACTTTATCGACTGGCACATATCGATCAGATCTTAAACGCTCAACATTTTTATAAACGTCTTCCCAAATAAAGCAGTCTGACCTCCGGGAGCGGTTTTAACTTTAATGATGCGCTTTCGTTTATCCGGTGGGGTAAACTTTCACTCTTCAGCGTGAGTGAATGTTTTTTTGTTTTTTTTTCCTTCAAACGCCTCCTTGACCTCTCCACAGTGATGGGAAGTGGAGGTGTGTGAGCTTTAGTCACTGACTTCTCTTCCTGAAGCATGACCAAGCGGCTGAAAAGCCTCGGGTTACATTTTCCCAAATTCTTTCATTTTTTTTTGCTTTAATAGGCGTCCCTCCTCCATCACGCCATCTCACCCCCCCTCTGTTCTCTCTCTCTCTCTCTCTCTCTCCATCCCTGACAGTCTTCAGAGTTCCCGGGGGAGATGCGGGGACCTGCAAAAAAAAAAAAAAAAAACCCTCGGTGGAGAAAATGAAGCCCATGACTGCTCTGTTGGGAGAGTTTTTAAAAGGAGGACGGAGGGCACGCGCGAGAAGAAAAAAATGGCAGCAGAAATTGCTCTATCGGTTCTGGATCATTTAGAATCCAATTTAATCCTGGCTTCATCGTGAAGGGGCGGGGGTGGAAGAGAGGAGAACGAGAAGGCGAGAGAGAGGCGAGGAAAAAAAGGGAGAGAAATAAAAACAAAGTAAAGTGCTTTAATTAAGAGGGCTGCGAGTCAGCAGAGGCGCACTACATTACGACTGCTGTTTATGGAGCCTGTCTGAGTCGTGTGGGTGTGTGTTTAGGCTCGGAGCAGAATAATAGGCGAGGGTGGCTGGAACGGAAAAGAACAGCTCCATTTTTGTAACATTTTCTCTCAATTACACTACATCATAAACGCGTAGAGAGACGAGCGGTTAAGTGCTGAGTAAGAGAGTGGAGTCAGTGGCTTGTAGCATTTAATGTCTATTGCTGGATCTTTTTTTTTTTTTTTTTGTTCTTTTTCTTCTTCTTCCAAAGGAGGTCTTCGCCATCGAGCTCATCCACATCCTTCCAGTCTCTACCGGCTAATAAACGGCCGAGCCCCTGATGAATGAGTGGCTGCGGTAGAGCTCGTTTGTGCTCCGGGTTGATAAAGTGATTGGAGAGTTAACTGGAGGATGGATCGGTTTTGCTAGAGGGCTGGATGTACTTAGAGGCCGAGTCCGTGTATCGATCGTGTCAGGTGGTTATTCAGCTGAACCTGTTATAGCCCTGGTGTGTGCTGTCCTGATGAAGCAATAAAGCAAGTGGATCGCTGCTTTAGCATGAATATTTACACGCGCACACACGCACGCACATATCGTCTTTGACGGTTCATGCAACTTGAAAAGATTTTCTGACTGGAAAAGTCTTAAAACACCAATCATTTCTTCATATAGAATGAAATTCAGTTATGTAGAACAAGTGTTTTATCGTGATGTGCTTCAAAGTGCCTGAAGAATTGATTGTTTATGTAATAAACTCAGCAGCAACCTCGTTTCCTTCGTTTCCCCTCTCGTCTGTTCCAACCACTCGGCATTCAGCGTCATTACCGGTCTGATCATCTGCACCTGTTTGTTTCTCACTGGTTCATGCCTTTTAAGTTTTAGATGTTTTTTTTTAATGTCGGAATAATTCATAGCTCACTGTGTGGCTTAACAAACAAAATAATTTTCTGGAACTGGTCAGGTTTAGCGATTGGACCGAAAACGGAAGTCAAAAACTCGGCAAACGTAAGAGGCAGGAAGGAAGCCTGCAGGACTTTTCCTCAATACTACATAAAAAAAAATACAAGAAAGTCTGGCTCTTTGGAAGCAAAATATAAAGAAATGAGGGGCTCAAAGACTTTTGCACAGTACTGTATAATATAGTTTTTCCTCCATTTGTTGAAATGATATTAATAACACAGAGCTGAGTTCCAGCTGATACCTGATACTCACATGCACCTGCTGTCTGCAAACTTCTGTTATCAAGTTGTTCAAGATGTTTCACCGTGACATGACCATGTTGTTGTTGTTTTTTATTTTGCACTTAAAATTTAATTAACGTTACAGTCCACAGTGATTCTCTGACTCACACAAGATTCTGTTTATTAATTTATTTATATATATATTTTTATTTGCTCATTTTTTTTTCTTCACTTCACTGGATTCCTGATTTGATTCAATATGTTTTGGAATGTTTTAAACAATTTAATATAAAGACATGAGATAAATAAGGATTAAAAAGACCACACTGTGACACTACACTTTTTGTCTGGATAAAACTAAATAGCAAAAAAAAAACCCTGGGGAAAACCTAATAAACTCTCTACCTACACCTGAAGCATCATTTTAACTGAAAGAAAAAATAAAATCTCTGACTTTCTCTGCTCCTTTCTTCTGCGGAACTCGTGACATTTAAAAGCTAACATTTGAAGAGCTCTTATTAACTGCATTAAAGCGGTTGCGTAACCGTATAACCCATAATATGCGTCACTCATTTTGATCCGGAGGTAGCAGGCAGGTAAGTTTTATGGTGTTTAAACCGTGTATCCGCAGTACAGGTCCATTCCGTAACGTATAGAATAACAGATTTCTGTGTTTCTCTCTGTGCACCATTCATCCTCCGCAGCTGATCCAGAATGCGGCTGCACAGCTTGTGCTCAACCTTCTCGAGTTCTCCCACACCACCCCACTTACTCTGCTCCCTCCGCCGGTTTCCTGTAGCCGTACCCGCATCAAATTCAAAACACTGATGCTTGCCTACAGAGCCAAAAATGGTCCGGCACCCACTTACCTCAAAGCTCCAATCACACCCCGCACTGCAGCACCGTTCCCTCCGATCCTCCAGCACCGCTCGACTCGTCCCACCATCTCTCAGAGATCGAGGAGGACGTGCATCAGTTTTCTCTTCTTGTGGTGGAGCGAACTTTTCTCTAGATGTCCATACAGCCGAGTCACCAGCGAGCTTCTAGTCCTGTTAGTGAACTAGTGTAAGGATGTATTTATTGATGGAAACGTCAAAGCATTTACACAAGTCGCTCTAGATAATTGATGTAAAGAATGTGTAGATTTATGAATATAGTATAGCGCTATCTTGGTGAGAGGACCAGTGTTGGGTGTAACGTGTTACAAAGTAACGTGTTCGAGTACTCGGATTACTTTTTTGATGTAACGAGTAATCGAACACGTTAGGTCCGCCATTCAAGTAAACAGTTACTTAGTTACTTTTTCAAAAATGTAATCCGTTATTCAGACAATTTACATAATCCGTGAGCCAGACAGCAGTCATTAGTCATTAGCATCCATTAGTGTGCACGCGTGTGTGAAAGTCGTCCTACAAGCCCCCCCCCCTCCCCGTTATTCCTGCTGTAACACCCCTATCTCACCTATGCGGTTTGACTATGCGAGGACCAATGCGTGGAAAGATAGAAACCTAATCAAAGCGCCAAAACTCGCGTGAATCATGATGAACCGTACTTACAGCCACCGCGCGAAAAAGTTCTTGACTAAAACAACATGCATGAGGAAGCACCTAGGAGTTTTAATTTTCTACAACGAAAAAGTACTCTAACTAGTTACTTTTATCCGAATGTAACGCAGTAATGTAGCTTGTAAGTGTAAAAATAATGTAAAATGATGACTTTTTGAAGACAGTAATTTTGTGGTGTAATTAGTTACTTTAAAAAGTAACATTCCCCAACACTGGAGAGGACTGAGGAAGAAACCTTGAGAGGAACCAGAGTTAAAAGGGAAACCCATCCTTTGTTTCTTTGATACCAGATAGCACAACTATCTATAAATGTATCCTTTTTATAACTGTGTGCGATAGGGTCAAAAGTCCAGTAGTGTACAGGGAGATGTGTCGGTAACTGTTCACTTAAACAAATCAAATACTATCAAAGTGACTGCAGTCACAAACCATCGGAGTGAAAGAGTGTGCCTCAAACGCAGCCGCAGTCCACAGCCATAGTTCTGGCTCCTACTGTTAGTACCTGTAGAACTGTTCCAAGCAGTCACACTGATCTGTAAGAGGATAAATACGGGGCCGGGTTCAGCAGCTGTCCGTGGTCTCCACGTGATCAGAACACCAGAGCAAAACCTTTTCTTTTCTGTGTCGCCCACTTGCATCAGGTTCACACGCGGCTGCACAAAGTAATAAAGGAGAAGTTGAAATCAAATGCAAAGTTACACGTACTGTAGGAACCAGTGTTAATGGTACAGTAGCATGATCCGACCGAACATGACACTGCATACACCGTTCGCCTTCCTGCACATGCTGAAGCCGCGCACACGTCACAGGGCCGATACAAACCGGTGTATTCAACTCAGGTTTTTATATAATGGTAATAGACATGCCAGTCCATGTTGTTAAATTTTCCTCACTTCACCTTTCTGCATCGTTACAGAACAGTGACGTGCGTTTCTGTGCATTTCTCCGCTGGTTAGGAACCCAGGTTCAGATTACAGATTGAAGCAGATGCATGGGCTCATTCGATGATGTCACAGGGACAGTTTGATGTTTGCGGGATTTGAACCTTTAATCTTCTAATGAGTAACCCAGAGCCTTAAGTTGATATTGTGTAATGTAATAATGCACATAAATGGCGAACTATCAGGGACGGGGGAAAAAGTGAATGGGGCAGCACACAGGAGCAGTTATTTGCTGGGTAGATTAGCTAACTAACTAGAATGGAAGCCATGTTGATCAAATTTTAAGGTATTAAAGGTAGGTGTGTCCGAGTCAACAGCAGAAATTTAAATAACTTTACAACTGTTATAAGCTGAAAAGCATCTCGAAATGTGTATCGCATCAAAGTCTAATGTGGATTGACTAGAATCTGATGTTCCTCATTTTAAGTCCAGTTTTGGTGAGCCGGTGCTTGCATGGAAACTGATCTGGTTTTACTGTTACGATGGTGGTTACGTAATCAGTATCAAGTCCGCGAACAGCAGAAGGTTGCTTCTGTTGATGATTTTGAGCTGGCCGCAGGGGTGGTGGAAAAAGAAAGACAACTGGCATTCGGTTCACAGTTGGCGTTATCACGATGACTGGACTTCTCGTTTCTCTCTTCTTTTCCCGTTTGCTCTTTTAAACGGCTGTGGCAGTGCATGGGATTTGTGTGCGCGGGGTCCAGGGCTCTGCCGCTGGGCTTGGCATGTTCGGGCTCTCCGGCTCCGTTTCAGGAGTTTGGAAGCTGTTTTCCGCTTTGGCAGGTTTGTCCACAATGGCACTCCGCCACACTGCCTTTTAACCTCACAGGAAGCCCAATGCCTCCACACACAGCCAAAACACGACTGCTGGCAAGGAAAAGGCTTTTATTTCCTGCCATTTATAAAACCACGCAGATGGACTACGCTGCAAAATACCATTAGTGAAGATTAATGCACATTAAATGCGGCTTTATTTTCTTTCAGAGTTTTTAGGGGGGAAAAAAAAACACTCAACCCAGAATTACTGTATGCGCAGGCCGAATTTCCCCGAAAGCAGCGCAGTACGAAGATCTGCATTGTTAAAGGGTAGAGCGAGGATGGCATTAAATTGCTCTCGTAACATTGTAATGCTTTCGGGGAAACCGGGATGTGATCAGTTTCTGCAGTTAGTGGAAGCCTACAGTATAAACGTTCCTGATTTCCTGAGTATCCCGTTTAACAGGAACGGCGCTACAAAGAGTTGTGTTATGTGAAGACGATCATAACTCTCGACTTTTATTTCAAACGATCCAAACGAATTGCTCATTACATCAACTTTCCTTTATTACTCGTACATTAATCTTCTGTACGGCTTTATCCTGTGTATTTTGGGAATGAAGCGGGGTGCGTAGACAGGGTGACGGTCAATTAGAGGACACGCGCACACACCTTCCACCAAGCAAGGCGGCATGCAAACTCGAACACTCGACTGTGGATGTGCGAGGCTAACCACAATTAAAAACAACTAGTTTGAGATTTATATCCGCCTTTCTTTTTTTTAACCATGCTAGAAACCCCCATCCCACCCTGGCTGAAAGAAAAATTAACTTTTTTAAATTAGAAATTTTTAATGAGCTACTTTTTACTTTTACTTAAGTACATTTTTATAATGGTAACTTTACTTGTACTTCAGTAAAATTTCACTGAAGTAAAAGTACTTGTACTTGAGTACTCCGTATTTACACTTAAACGAAATGATTTATATATCCGTAAGCAATCCTGTATTCAAGAAGCCGTTCAGTTAACTAATACCAGAAACATGTTAAAGTTAGAATTCGTAGTTCACTATTTCTGGTAAGAACACCGCACAGTAGCGACGCCACCGGAGTCGCGAACAACAAAACCTTTTTACGTAGCCGAAACAAATAAGTCATGTCGGATGAGATTGTGTTCGATACATACGGTATACAGCAGACTTAAACGTCCGGGGGGAAAAAAAGGTTTCATGTTATGTGTGAATTTGAAAGAAAATACAAGGGCAAGGCGTGCTACTTGCTTTACATGCACATCTGGAACACCGTGAAAGGAATCACATAGTACAGATAGAAAACCGAGAGATAAGATAGCAGAAGTTTAATTACTGATTGCGTCAGTCAAAATAATCGCGGAGATTAGCTGATGGATGCGTTCAATGATTGGCTAAATTTATATAAAATATTATTGAAAGTTTTTTTTTTTTTTTTGATTTTTCCCTGATTTTCTCCCTAATTTAGTCGTGTCCAATTCCTCCCCGTCACTCGGAGGACAGCGCTATCCGCTCCCTCCGTTGCGCGAGCTCACAGACGCCCCTGACTGGCTGTAGAGCCGTGATTAATGTGGGAGCACTATGTACCTCTCATCCCTCCCCTCTGAGAGAGCTCGGCCAATCAGCTCTCTCTAGACCTCCGGCTGCGAGAGGTTACAGCATCACCCGGGATTCGTTCTAGCGATCTCCGGATGATAGGGCGAGCGCTTTTACCACTGTGCCACTCGGAGGCCGAAAGTTTTTTATTTATTATTTATTTATTATTTATTTTTTTTATATATATTTTTTATATTTAATTTTTGCAACCTTAGAGAAAACCCTTAAAGGAACCGATTAGGCAAAATTCACTTTCTGAGATGTTCAGAAAGGTCTCCAGTGTGTGTACGAACAAAAAAACGTGAGGTAAATACGTTAGGCATAAAAAAAAACGCTTAAGTTTTACCCCTTATGTGACCTCATATAAGAAGAAACTCCTCCCCAATTTGTGAAACGGAGCATTCAAAGTGGAATAAAAGGAAACCGGCGGTATAAAAACCGTGCCTCATCCGAGGGAGATAACCTGTTTAAGAAATGATACAATACCAGCCCTTTAAAATCCGTTGTTATTCTCTGAAAAGCGCCGGTTGTAGCGTCGCATCAGCTTTTTAATCAGAAGGCGAGGACAGTGTGCAGGAGGCGGTGTCGCGATATCACATCCAGCTGCTCTTCAGCGCTCGCCCCGTCAAGTCCCTAACAAGTGCATGGCGATGGCGTATGCCATCGTATCGAGCGCTCGGCCAGTAGAGAGATTTACTCCCGGTTTATAGAGTCAGAATTATCGGCGAATGTTTATTGTATCAGGTTGTATTGATGTCTCCCGAGAGGACGTCGATACCCAGAAGCGTTTGTGCTGACACTTCGCTATACATAGACGCGGCTGCAGAATCAAGAAGATTGTGTTTCTTTTGCTTTACAAGTACATTATAATGATCTCTCTCTCTCTCTCTCTCTCTCTCTCTCTCTCTCTCTCTCTCTCTCTCTCTCTTCCCATCTTGCACTCTTGGGTCTTGTTCCGGTTCTCCAAAAGAGATTCTAATGAAAAGTGATTGGTGCCAGAATCAGCGTATCGGCTTATACACAATCACTCACTTTATATATCTGTCACACACGGGTGCCGGATTTACTGTGGCTCATTTTTATTTGAAGCCCTTTTTGACCTGTCTACTTTCGGTATCGTGTGTGTGTATGCGTGTGACCTTTTGACGTTTCAGTGGAAGTCTTTTGGCCCCACTTGCTGTTCCAGTTCAGTGGACTGTGAGAGCACAAAGCCCAGAAGCCTGGGACCTGAATATGAATCTTTTAACACCGAGCACTTTCCATGGCCCAGCTTCCTTTCTTTTCTTTCTCTCTCTCTCTTTATCTCTTAGTCCTGATTTCTGCTTCTCTCAGTGTCCGAGATGACTTTATAGAGCATGTGAACACACACGATTTTACCTTGAATAAAGCTACTTCAAATGACCAACTTGTTGTAGCACAGATAAACTCATCACCCTTCATCAAACGTCCTCATCATGTTTATGACTACAGTTTCCCAATAGTTACCTGAACTGCCTTAAATGGCCAGGGGTAGCTCAGTGGTTAAGGCATTGGCCTACTGATCCGAAGATCCCAGTTACAAATCCCACCACCAATTTGCAGCTGTTGGACCCTTAACCTTAAGTGGCTCTGGATAAGGGCGTCTGCCCAATGCTCTAAAACATAAATATAAATTGCATTAAATGATATTAAGGCATCAGTACATTAGCGGATAATGAGCTTCACTTACCTTACATCATGATGTTAATGAGTAATATTGCACATTACAGCGACTTGGATTCTAACGAACATTAAGTGTTTAATTATAGACACATGTAGTGTAGTGCTTGTGGACTAACCCAACCTCTAATGTAGATAGAAATAAAAATCAGGAAAGACCATGGAGTTAGAAGGCCAGTCCAGACTTTCAACTGGTAGTGTACATCAAATAATCCAAAGTATCTGGATACCTGACCAGTACGACCTGATATCCATGTTGAACTGTTTTCCGTTTCTTTTTCTTAATCAGAGAATAGCCTGCATTTTTCAGGAAAGTTTTCCATTAGATGTTGGAGCTTGGTCACAGTTCGGTTACGCAGTTCTGTGACTTGGGATTCAGGGAGCAACTTTTCCCGAACTGCTCTACACCGTTTATCCGAAATGCCTCCCCCCCAAACCATGTTTTCATTTGTTTGTCCAGATCGCTTTTGTCACTCTGACCATCTCTCTCTAATCTCGATCCTCGTCTCCTCTGCAATCTGTGATGGTTTGTCAGTGAACCTTGGGATCTGACCGGGACTGGTGGCTTGTCACCTCCAACGCTGCTGCCAGGCCAGTCTCAGTGAACTGACCTGATCTCTGTGACCTCGTTAGCATGGAGTTTAATTGCATACTCATAAACGGCATCTGTTGAATTTTGGAATGAAGTGAAATTTTCACGTGTTACCGTGAGGCGCGTCGGAATGAAGGTGCGAGATCACGTTTATTAATTAGATGTCAATTGTGCACTTATACGTGTGTATTAAAACCTATACAAGCGCCATCTGTTGAATTTTAAGATGATAAATTTTTATATGATATAAGGGTGTTTTTCATTTAAATTTCAGAGTAGGATATCTTCTCTTCCTGTGGGTTAGACTCCGATGAAACGAAACCACAAGCTCGGCCAAATACACCTGTGAAAACCCGTGTAAAATCCATTCAGTAGACAGACAAAAATTCCAAAAACCGTCTTGATATGTTTTTTTACTCATCATTACTCAGGTCCTTCAAAATGATGTTTTCGCAAATCTCTTCAATGTACAGACACGCTAACCTTACGGTTTTATTTTTATGTATAGATAAAGGAGACAAATAACACCCAATAGACGTAACCATGGACTTTTAATGGCACATGAAAAGAACACAATCATTAAAAAGACTCTTCTTCGATCTGCCAATCAAATCTGAGGAGTGTGGAGGTCTTGGAATGGCACTGCTAATTATTAAACAGAGTAATATATTACACGTTGTTTCCTCTTGCTAAATTAACGACACCTGCAGCGTTGATGTTTTAACCCCAAGCCAACAAAAAAATCTCAAACATTCCTGGTGTTTAATGAATGTTTATTTATGAAAGCGTGCACTCAGGCAGCCAGCTTCTGCTATCAATTTGCACCTTGGCTGCTGTTTCCTGTGCTGTCGAGACCCAGCCTCCTGTGCACAAACCGTTTTTTTTATATTTTTTATTTCTTTATTTTTTACATTTAAGCCAAAGCTGCAGATTTGTGCTCATGTATGCAGGCAGCAAGCCTCGTTTCCGACGGAGCCGCCAGGGGAAAGTCTGCGTCCAGTGAGACCAGTCGACTCGCACCTTCTGTTCCGCTCTCACCTGCTCCTCGCTCCGTCGAGGAGGTCGGCCGGCGGTTTGGTAGTTTGTAACTGTAAATTCACCTCCTCTGCGTTTGATTGAACACGGTCTCTAGCGAGAGCCTCTCGCCATTCTGCTGTTTCACTTCATGCTTCGGATTCTCCTCATCTCTCATGTGTTCTATCGTCTCGTCTCATCTCCGAGTTTCACCTCATCTACATACAGCGAGCAGAAGGACTGCGAAATCACTCATTTGCTTTAAAAAAAAAAAAAATGAAGATTTGCTCGATTTGATTTCTCTGCCCATCAAATGAAATATGTTCCTTAGGTTATGAGGTGTGAAGTCTTAAGCTACAGGGTTGTGCAGTAACCCGAGTCCAAGGGCGTCCCGGCGGTCGGCTGGCGCTCATTGGCTGTTTGCGTGGCGCTCGATGTTTTTGCATTCAGCAAGGTTAAGCTGTAAATCATAGACTGCGGATGTGGAGAGCATGAGAGAGCTGGCGCAGAATGAGAGGTATATGCAAGGCGTGAAACACGCAGATACAGTACCTGCTCGTGCATAACATGTGAAAAGGAATGAAACGGTGAATATCGGTATGGAGAAATTAACAGTGGCGCAAGGGGCAATTAAGCGAGTGCAGAGGTGCCAATAAATGCGCTCCATCTGGAGCTTTTATAGTTTCTGACCACTTGTTATGACGATAATGTAGCGGCGCTCAGACCGAATGTGAATCAAGTTCTACTCGCAGAAGAAGGGAAAGGACTCGGGATGTACTGTAGAAGACGGGCAGCTTTTACTTTTACTTCACATTGGCTTTATCTAGGTGAAGCTGCCTGCTTTGTTTTCTCCCTCTTACATTTCAGCTCAGACACGAATCAGCCATAACGTTAAAACCCAAACCATTTAAACCCAGTACAGTCGACCCTTGCGAAGTCGCGGTTCAGAGTTCGCCACCTCAGTCGTTTGTGGATGTTTCCTAATGAATGTGGATGAGTCTAACTAATAATTGTTCACAGAAACCTCCGCAATTTCATAGGAACTGCAACTATCCACCAATTTCTTTCTTTTGTATGGCTTTTATTGTTGGAATATATAATTTGTCATGCATTTTAATGGTAAAATATCAAGAACAATGTAATTTACTAATTTTGTAACATAAATGTTAATGTACTGTACATTCAGCTAAAGTACTGTAGAGCAAACACAAAGCAACCATAGAGGAAAACGCGGCTTGGGATGGTGAATTATTATTATTATTATTATTATACAACTAATAATTATATAAAATAAAAAGCGTATAATTATTATTACTAGTTCCACCCAATATTATTATTGTACTCTACTTATACCAAAGAAAACTCTTTCATTAATTACAGTACATATAGGGGTAACATCTGTATTTTACATTACAGTACTACAGTACAGTACTGTACAGTATACAGGTCCCCCCCCCCCCCCTTTTTTTTTAAGTGTAATGTGTTAAACTGAGGTTGAAATGAAAAAGTGTTTTGGAGGCATATGTGAGGTTAAACTATAAAAATATGCATTTTTTTGACAGGCAGTTTTTTCACAATCCGCGGATACTCTAGGAACGTGACGCCTGTAAATTTTGGGGTTCAACTGTATTGCACAGGTTCCCTTTGTGCCATTAGAGCAGCTCTGGTTCATCATGGCTTGACTCCAGAAGAACTCTGGGATGCGCTGTGTTGTCAGGCACCATGACATTATCAGCGGATCCTGTCCTGAGCCTTTGGTCTCCACGGACATGAGCTTTGGGTGCCCATGATCCTGTCATGTAATTAATAATCACTGTTATGGTGGCTTTACTGTTGTGGCTAATGACTGTCCAGTAATCCCATCCCTTCTCACCCTGAAAGGATGGCCTGATTTGCTCTCTTGGACCTCTGATCGCAGATGGCTGTGGCATCATTTACACTCAAACTTAAATTTCAGTCAGTTTTATTTATGTAGCGCTATTAATAATGGGCATTGTCCCAATGCAGCATTACAGAAATAATAATTGAAAAATGTACGAATTATAGTTTTAGCAGTTTGTTCAGAGACAATGATAGCAAGGAAAGAAATCTCTGAAAGAAACCTTGAGAGGATCCAGTCTCAGAAAGGAATCGTAATTTGGGTGATACAGGCTAGTGCGAGCGTAAATCGATCCCTTATGTAGCTGTGGTGCTGTAAGGTCAGAAGTGCAATGGTTTAACAGGAAACCCGCTGATGGATACTTGGGTACAAAACAGTTTGTGGCAATTTAATTCCTAAAACTATTCAAGTGTCTATTCAAGTCAGAAAGCCCTCATAAAACTGTTTGTAACAGTGTGTAGTCCAAGCCCTCAGTATGTTTTCATGAACGGATGATCTTCCCAACGATGCTTTACTTGGAACACCATCTATATGACGCCCGAATTCAACTACAACCCAAGAAAACAACAGGGCTGTTAAACAAACAAACAAACAAAAAAAAAAAACTCTGTAAATTTTTTTTTTTTTATCTCCATGCTTCCTGTTATTGTATCCAGACTGTACTTGAGCTCAAGGCTGAAATCATTAAGGGACGGTTATAACTCCAAGTCATTTTATTAAAGGTCATGAATCTCGGTCCATTAAAGATGTTCTGTGCCTTAAAGTCACTATGTTCTGTCTTTTTTATATCTTCTCAGTCAGTGGGTTTTAAAGCTAAAACGCTGACATTTTATGATGTGATTTGTTTTCAGAGAGTCAGCGGGCTTACAGATTCGTGCAAGGCAAAGACTGGGGCTTCAAGAAATTCATAAGGCGGGACTTCCTGCTGGATGAAGCCAACGGGTTGCTACCCGATGACAAGCTGACTCTCTTCTGTGAGGTAAGGGTGCTCGTGGATGGATGATCCATCCTCATATGGCGTTTGAGTATCGCGAGAGGATTAAAGATGCAATGCAGTGATTCTCGTTGCTGCTCGTGAGTCCACACTGTCCAATGTGATGGTTTAGGAGAAGGCTTAGTTTTTCCCCAGGAGCTCAGTAAGGATTGACAGTTAAAAAGGGTTTTTCAATTACTCCTCATTATATCAATATTAGATCATGACCACTGAAAGCTCCGCCCCTTTCCCCATCCATCATCTTGATTTCCCTGCTCGAAAATGTGATTTGATTTTAATTGGTGTACGGAACATCTGATAGGAATAAAGTAAGTATTCAGACTTTCAAACTTTAACATGTGTATAAATCAATACATCCTTTACGGTAAAGTTCTGTGGTTTTAGTACAAACTTGTTATCGATTTTAAAATAATTTTTTACGAGTTTTTAAATAAGAATATAAAGTATGAGACCAGAGATTTTTTTAAACAAATTATAGAAAATATAGAAAATATAGAAAACTTTTAGCTGAATTACAAAAAAAATGACATTATGTACAAATAATAAAATTAAATAGAATTGCAGTTGAATATAGAACAATGTCCAGTCATGAGCAAGACAATGTGATAATGAGCAGGTCAAGTTCAAACTATTTTCAACCTTCAGTATTCCATCACAAAAATACAAGTTACAGACAAATAGTTGAATGGTAAGAAAGAGTAGCAGGATATTGCATAAGTGACCATTTTCTAGACAAAAAACAAAAGCTACTGTCCATGCAAAAAAAGAAGCAGGTTCAACAATTAGAAAGTCCTGGTTCTGCAGGATACTCAGCAAAACTTAATTAACTTCCTTATAAAACTGCACAAAATGTACGCTGGACTAAAGGGTCCTCAAAGTGTCATCCACCAAATACTGACTTTGTTTCATTAATCACAGTTTACAGGCAGACTACAGCATTTATTTGCACGTGCCTAAGACTTTAAAACTCCATGTACATAAGTGGACAAAATTGTTGGTACCCTTCGGTCAATGAAAGAAAAACTCACAATGGTCACAGAAATAACTTTAATCTGACAAAAGTAATAATAAATAAGAATTCTATGAATGTTAACCAATGAAAGTCAGACATTGCTTTTCAACCATGCTTCAACAGAATTATTTAAAAAAATAAACTCATGGAACAGGCCTTGACAAAAATGATGGTACCCCTAGAAAATACTGAAAATAATGTGACCAAAGGGACATGTTAATTCAAGGTGTGTCCACTAATTAGCATCACAGGTGTCTACAATCTTGTAATCAGTCAGTGGGCCTATATATAGGGCTCCAGTTAGTCACTGTGTTGTTTGGTGACATGGTATGTACCACACTTAACATGGACCAGAGGAAGTGAAGGAAAGAGTTGTCTCAGGAGATTCGAAAGACAATTATAGACAAGCATGTTAAAGGTAAAGGCTATAAGACCATTTCCAAGCAGCTAGATGTTCCTGTGACTACAGTTACACATATTATTCAGAAATTTAAGATCCATGGTACTGTAGCCAACCTCCCTGGAGGAGGAAAATTGATGACAAATCAAAGAGACGGATAATCCGAATGGTAACAAAAGAGCCCAGAAAGACTTCTAAAGAGATCCAAGGTGAACTTCATGCTCAAGGAACATCAGTGTCAGATCGCACCATCCGTCGTTGTTTGAGCCAAAGTGGACTACATGGGAGACGACCAAGGAGGACACCATTGTTGAAAACAAATCATAAAATAGCCAGACTGGAATATGCCAAACTACATGTTGACAAGCCACAAAGCTTCTGGGAGAATGTCCTATGGACAGATGAGACAAAAATGAAACTTTGTGCCAAGGCAAATCAGCTCTATGTTCATGAAGCATATCAAGAAAAGAACACTGTCCCTACTGTGAAACATGGAGGAGGCTCTGTTATGTTCTGGGGCTGCTTTGCTGCATCTGGCACAGGGTGTCTTGAATCTGTGCAGGGTACAATGAAATCTCATGACTATCAAGGGATTCTAGAGAGAAATGTGCTGGCTATTGTCAGAAAGCTGGGTCTCAGTCGCACATGACCCAAAACACACAGCTAAAAACACCCAAGAATGGCTAAGAGGAAAACATTGGACTATTCTAAAGTGGCCTTCTATGAGCCCTGACCTCAATCCTATTGAGCATCTTTGGAAGGAGCTGAAACATGCCGTCTGTAAAAGGCACCCTTCAAACCGGAAACAACTGGAGCAGCTTGCTCATGAGGAGTGGGCCAAAATACCTGCAGAGAGGTGCAGAAGTCTCATTGACAGTTAAAGGAATCGTTTGATTGCAGTGATTGCCTCAAAAGGTTGTGCAACAAACTATTAAGTTAGGGGTACCATCATTTTTGTCCAGGCCTGTTGCATGAGTTCATTTTTTTAAATAATTCAGTTGAAGCATGGTTGAAAAGCAATGTCTGACTTTCATTGGTTAACATTCATAGAATTCTTATTTATTATTACTTTTGTCAGATTAAAGTTATTTCTGTGACCATTGTGAGTTTTTCTTTCATTGACCGAAGGGTACCAACAATTTTGTCCACGTGTGTATATTCAATGTATAGTTACGTACCTTAGATACCTGAATAAAGACTGTATTGAAAGTATACTGTGTTTTTAACGTCCATGTGGCCTTCGTATGCTGTCTACATTTTCATAGAATTGAGAGAAATCTTTAGTTCAACATTTGCTTCTTTTGCTTTTACAGAAATCGCAGCTGTGGGTTGTGTACATACCTCGAAAATTATTATTGTCTTTACTTTGTTTATACTTCGTTTATAGGGATGGATAATTAAATTTTTATTTTTAAGTCAGGCTTAAATAAATATTGAGGTGCATTAGAGCGTGTCTTGGTTGTTAGAAGTTTTCTTGCTCTACATGCTGTCCATGAAGTTTGTCACCCAGAATGCAGGTACAGTGTAAATAATCAGCGGCAAATTCTAAAATGCATTCCAAAGTCTCATATGTATGAAGCTTCTTCAGTCCCAGTGACCTAAATCAAGTTGGTGTGTTTCAAAGTACAAATTTAACTCACCGAAACTAGATATGTCATATGGCTACTTCCTGTTAGCATGAGGGTGCTTATGGTTAACCATAGGGCTGATTCTGGTAAAAGAAAGTGGTTTTTATTAAAGATACCAATATTTGATCCCAATTAATGAAAGATACCAATATTTTAGCTCAATGTGACTGCAGAAGCTTCAGATGAGCCTCAGCTGAACTTGGCCTGGAATTTGGCCCCCATAACTTACATCACGTTCCGGGTGACAAACTTCACTGTCGTCATGCAGAGCACAAAAACTTGTAACGACAACTTGTAAAGGTCAAAACAAATACATTATTAATGTAATGTATTTGTTTTGACCTTGATTTTGATTTAAGACAGTCTTTGATTTAAAAACCCAAAACTATTACTTTAATCTGCATAAAAACATAAAGCGTAAACTTTTTAAAAATCACAACCCATATTATTGTGTATTTAGAAGTTTGGATATTTACTGTATTAATGTGACCGCTTTTAGGGATTTCATTACTCATAAAAGAATCAAACATTAATCTATCAACAAGCACACATTTTACTCATGGCCTTACGAAGGATTATGATAGAAATCATACTAAACCTGCCCTGCTCTTGATAGAGACATTTTTTTTTTTTATCACTAACTAAGAAATCTTCTGTTCGTGCATTAATCCTTTTCCTCGTGTAGCCTGTAGGCAAAAGGTCAGGATGAAATTTGAATGTCTGCTGCGCTCTCTCTCTCTCTCTCTCTCTCTCTCTCTCTCTCTCTCTCTCCTATCCTGCAGTAGGATACATGCTCTAATGTTATGCAGTGATTAATGTTTAACGCATGCTCCACAGCGTTGGCTGTTTCAAGCCGGCCTAATGATGCCTGCAGGCACGCAGCAGAAGGCATTTCTCCCTTTTTTTTTGGATTGAGGAAGATGAGGGAAGGAAAGAAGAATGAGGACTCGTTTTAAGTGTTTCCAAACCGAGTCCGGTTACGTCACAGGGACCCGAAACAAGTCCTCGGCTCCTCCTTTTCCTGGAGAGTTTACTTGAGCAGTGTGGGTTGTCAGTGTGCTGGCATTTCTTCCTGAGAGATGAATTGAGAGTGTGAGCGAGAGAGAGAGGAAACACGAGTGAGTGAAGTTCATCCGTTTTGATTCGGATAGTCAGCCTCATCATCCTTTTATCATCTTGTTTTGTCATTTGTCTGAGGGATTCTGATGATAAAAATAGCTTTGCATTTAAATCCCAACAGCACTGCATTTTTTTATGACCTACAGCGGACATTACTTTGGCATTTCTCATTCTCATCCCTGAATCAAACTGTAAGACTGCTTCTTAATCGTATTAATTAGCTATATTTCTGAAGTGCTGCAGTACTGTAAGTACAACCACAATTAGGTTCGGAATGAATAAATAAAGGAGCCAACACGGTAGGAGACTACAGCAGTTCATTAACCGACTCTATGAACATCGTAGACAACTTGGACGTTGCATCACATCTTCCATTTTTCCATTTAAAATAAATCTTTATCACTACATGCACAAAAACACTAACAAACCTCAGTTCAGTTCACACCAAGCATTAAGATTGCATGCACATTACTTTCGCTTGCCGGAATCGATACTCACAGGTCAGGGTATACTATTATTTGCTGACGTTGCTACCAGAGCTGAGGTTGTACACCCTCGCGCACTCTATTAAAATATTGAAATAGGATTTAAAATGTAAAAAAAAAATTTTTTTAGGATACATAATGCATGAGTCAAAATGATCTGCAATCTAGTTGTAGTGTTTATTTTAGTCAACATTTAGAAAAAACAATGAACAAATACAGCATTTTTCATCGTGATCTCCTTGCTTCCTTAATACTTTGCGCATCTGTCGATAAGCTTTCGTACTCCCTCCTTAAAAAAATTTTTTTTGTTTAATTAAGATGCCGTCTTCACGTCTTCATCAGAAGTGAATCTTCAACCTCGTAGTTTCGCCTTCAGGGGACCAAATAGGTGAAAGTTTGATGGAGAGACATCAGGACTTACAGGGAGGATGCTTTAACACCTGGGCAGAAATGTACAACGTTTGTCATCGGCCGTGGACATGCATAGGCGTCCGGCTCCTTCTCGATGACTAACACTTGTACAACTTTCCTTAAACTTCTCTCTCCGTTCGTATACATCTCTTCGAGACAAAACATTTTCTCCGTACTGCGCACGGAGTCTTCGATAAATAACGGCACCAGGAATACCCTCAGACCGCAAAAAACGTTGCTCTTCCTCTGTGCATGTACAGTGTAACAAGCAGGGCATCCATTTTTACCGTTAGAAATGAACTGATGGTAACCTGTTAACACCTATACAGCAGTGAACGGAAAGCGCTGATGAGACCAACAGAAGTTTTAATCTAATCGCAGTGCGGATCATTTTTGACTTTTTTTATATGTGGTGGTTTTATTCAAACACTCAGTAATAAAATGCAGACAGTATAAAACATGCCATCCCACGTGTAAATCAGTGAAAATTTTTTCAAATAAACAGCCTGTATTTATTTCAAAATCGGACTACAGATTTATTAACATACAGTTACATGCGACAATAAAAATGTAAACGGAACAAAAATAACCGCAGACCTGCTTATTCTGTTGAAGTAGATGAGGGTTCAGAACTTCAGAGCTCCTGGAGTGATCATAGAGAGAAATGCATACATAGATTTTTTTATTTTTATTTATACAAATGCTTAAAATGCTCCAGTCTTGGTTAATTTGAGCGATATACAGTACAGTAAGTATATAGATACTATATGATAGATTTGTCATTCACCAAATTGTGCTGTTGGATTTTAAACGATTGATGAAGTGGGTCATGGCCTCAGTATGTCTTTTTTTTTATTCCCTCTGTTCCGACTTCAAAGTAGTGTAAAGTGAATTAACCGTAAAACACTTCATTTTGGGGCAGAAGACCTTTCGGGCTTTGCAGCCAGGGATTAAGTTTTACACAGTGTTTATAATACAGTTTACCGTGCTGAAAATGAGGCATTTTTACACATCATAGTTTCTGCCTTTTGTGAATGCTCTAAATTTTCAGCGGAAAGATTTTTGACCTGGAAATCGAACACATACACGAAACAGAGCGAAGACGCCGGTTGTGTCGTCTGCCTCCGGATAGCACCATAATCCTGAGCGTAATCCGTAATAGCATAAATCCATAAAGTATAAGTTTGTACTCAAAGTAAAGCAGACGCCTCATTGCTGTAAAATCAGCCTGAAGTACTTTGCAGTAAAATGGAGCTTGAAAAAGGATTTATATATTTATTATCATTATTATGGAGGATGACATCATATTATTTGGACACAATAATTTACATTTAAAATTAATCCGTAGTATTGTATAGGATAGTAATCTGAAAATAATAATAAAAAAATCTCCCTACATCCTTAATCAGCTATTATTATAATATATATAATTTTTACATGGTATTCATGTGTATGATTTATAACGGTACCAGTTTTTGTCTTAATAAATATTTAATATTTAAAGTCCGTAGTGTTCGATTCCCACGGCAGCAGCGACAGGTGTCCGAGCTGCTTATGTTCCCATGGTAGCAAACGGAGGAAGTGATGTTTGCACTGGTGACTTCGCAGAGTGTTCCGGAGGAGTGAGTAGGGAACACGCTGTGAAGTACACATCGGAATGGAACGCGGCTCGAGGTTTTGCTCCTCTACATCATGAAACTCACTGCTAGCTTTTTTTTTGTTTTTTTTTGTTTTGGTGTGTGATGTAGTAGGTCAACGAGGCTAAAGGCGGAATGTCACTACCCATCATATCAGAGTCAGATATAATGTACTTTTGGCTTTAAATCGATGCCTCTGCTGTGCTTGTATATTGGGATAAGAACAGTAGTCTAATTTACCGGCCTAGTCGAGATATAACCTTACCTCGTCAGTTACTTTTCACATGCATGTCTGGACAGCTTTTTCCCCTTAATAAATTAAATCAAAATGGTATTTTGTATTTACTCATGTTATCTTCTGTGATATAAATTTTTTCTGATGATCCCAGTCATTTAAGTGTGACAGATATGCAAAAGAAAATCAGGAAGGCAAAAAGCAAATACTTTTTCAGGAGACATGGTATGTTTAAAATGATACCGGTTGCCTCTCTTAACATAACCAGCGAGTTTGTACTGTATGTATGGACATATCTACAGTGAGAGCCCCTTCTTGTGTAGTCATGGTGATCTCTCAGGAGGATGGTACGCTATCTAGACAGCGTCCGAGGGTTATGAGAGGGCATCCTGGACATACGCTAATTGGGACAGTTCTGAAGTGATTGGCTGAGTGCAAAGACACCTCAGTGTTCAGGTTATTAGGGTTATTAAAGGCAACAGTATGACTGAGTTATTTACGATCAGATCGAAGAAGGTCCGCCCGTTCTTATTTCTTTTCATTGTCCCGTGCAAGAAGGCAGCTTTTTATGGGTTCAAAGAGCTGTCTAGGGCCACATGGATTATCTGTCAATGCTAGAATGCTCGTTAGTAAAGACAAGACTGGCATCTTGTGAAAGTAAACAAGCATGCTCTTTTACTTTATTTATTTTTTAAAAAACGAAGGGCTGCACATACAGTAGGGTCACATGTTCCTGGGTGGGGTTTTAGGCTTTAGTGAAGGAACTGGCATATGGTTCTGAAGGAAAGACGGCAAGTTTCTGGAAGAGATATGGATATTAAATGAATTGAGTGAACTTGATAAATGTGTTGAGTTGTAATCTGAATTTAATCATAATCTGAAATTATACCAGTGCTTCCCGCACACATGCCATTCGCGATTGATTAACTAGTAGGGAACAGTTCCTTCTCGCGCTGCCGCTCCTGTACCTGTTTATTCTGCTAGTGAGAGAGGCGTGTACTAAGGGGAAGTAAATGCAACGGATGCCAGCTGCTGTTAAATGGAAAGAAGGGTGTGCTGATGGTCATATATGCTCAGTTTTACGCAGCCAACAGGCTCTTCTTTAAAAACTAGGAAGATTAAAACCCTTAAAACTCAAGTGGAACAGACATATGCGGCAACACAGCATTGTTCAATGACCCATTATAATAATAATAATAATAATAAACTGCTTATATGTATATATATATATAATGTCGGCAGGGGTGGCTTCAGACATCAGACTGTCCATTTAAGTAGAAGTGTTTAGTGTTTAGTTTCTTACTTTTCACCTGTGTGTAGATGGAGGGGAAGTTGGTTGGATCTCTGAAATGTGAAATTAATAGAAATATAAAATAAATAAAAATATTGGGTGAGAGGTCATACGTATTTTTGACCGATGCGTTCTGCTGGCTGCCACCGTGAGTATATTTTAGACTCGTGGTAAACACTGTCCACTCTTTCTTCCCTAATTATCCTTGTTTATGATGCTTTTAAATCATTTAATAACTTATTCTACACTTGATTGCTGTAGATCAGATAATTTTCACAGTTTTTGTCTCCACCTCCTACAAGTAAATATCATAAGTTATTCTCTTATTCCCTTTTCAATACGCTGCTCCTGAAAATTGCACGATTACTGTAAGAAAGGATAGTGCGCCTTTATAGATGAAGCTGGCTATGAACTTCTAGAGCTTCTCCATCCTCATCAGTGCGTGTCCTGCTCGTCCATGGAGGCAGTAGCGGGTTAGTGGCGCTGTCACCCTCTAGCTCTTTGCGTGGACTGAATATCCCCATCACGGGAATAATAAGATGTGTGTGGATGTGTTTGAGCCAACTGTATGTATTTAATGAGGAGAAAGTTCCCATTAAAGGTGCGGCGCTGGATGTCATTACACTCCGAAGGAGATGAAGGGAGGAAAATAGACCTGAACTCTCTCTATCTTCTTTTTGAGCTCTTTTTTTTTCTTCTTCTTTTTTCTTTTTTTACGATCTCGTCTCCTGGGAGAATTTGAAGCAGGTTTCACAGAATATAGTTGACTCTTTTACTCGCTCCTGTTTTTCACTTTCACTCGCGTCCTCTCCCCCGTATCCGCGCGAGCCGCCATCGATCTCCGTTTTTACGTCCGCTTCCAACCTGTCTTCCTTTCACCTCGCTGCGTAGTTCCTCTCATCGTTTCTCAGCTCCTCTTGCTCCCTCTCTTTCCCTGACAGCGCCCATCTTTCATTCAGTGTCGCCATATGCCAGGCTGATAACTCGGAGAGCTACTGCAGCTGCAACATCTGTGCCCCACACACTCGCAGGCACACGTTCTCACCCATACAGGAGTCGCAGTAAGTAGTTGTGAGGAGGAAAAGTGCTACGCCTGCAGCATCCGCAGTACACACAGATATAACGCGGGGAGGAGAGCGATGAGGGCAGCGGTGCACTCCGATAAAGGCTTGTAAAAACAACAAACGGGGAAAAAAAAACCTTTCCTTTGATGGTTTGAGGTAGAGGAGTGGAGTGAAGCCTTGATCTAGCCTTGAAGGGAGTCTTTGTGCCTGCATTTTCTCTCAGATACAAACACGGTCTTTTTACTAGTATTTGGATAAAGCACTAAACAATCCCCCGCACCCATTTTCTACCCACTTTGCTCACCTGGGCGTTCCATCCCACCCTTACAAAAAAAATCAGAGGGGAGGTGAAGGCTAACTCGAGACACACAAAGCTTCTTTTCAAACTGCTGCCCATGCTGTGTAACAGGACAGCCATGCTTGCTTTTGTTAGCACACTCTGGGACTGGCTCAATCTGCCACCTTCTACATGCACACAGCCTCACATACCTACGATCAGGGGACAGGGTAAGGCATTGGACTACAGTTCAAATGATCCCTGGTTCAAATCCCACAACCACCAAGTTGTCTCTGTTGGGCCCTTGAGCAAGGCCCTTAATCCTCAATTGCTAAGATGTATAAAGAAATAAAAATGTCAGTCTGGATAAGGGCGTCTGCCAAATGCCTCAATGTAGATGTTGAATCACAGTGATTGGCAGGATTTCTGCGATTTCTTGGTTGATCATTCCATTGTTCCACCAAAAGTGAAGAAGCATAGAGCTTTGTTAGCTTTGAAGTCAAGAAGACACAGAGTTGTCATTGGACCAGTTACGAGTTACGAGAGTGGATAGATTCAACATGATGTACAAATGGTTGGGGGTTCAAGTCCCACCGCTGCCCAGCTGTCTGGTGTTTAATTCTCTCTGCTCCAGGGTTGCTGTATCATGGCCGACCTTGCGCTCTAACCCCTCCATCTTCTTAACAATTCAGAAAATGATGATTCACTGTGCATGTACTGTAACAAGGACTTTTTTCTTCTTCTTCCATGGTTGAGTATGAACAAGCCCCCGACTGCCTTTAAAAAAATTTTTTTTTTTAAGTGGCCTTGGCTGATTCCCAGCTCAAAAACAGTTTACACGCTGTAAGATGTGCTGAAGTATCCGGGCAGAGGTCCTTTTTACATTAGGGCCCGCGATCGTTACAGAGGACATGACCCCAAAAGTCTGGTTCAAATTCAAATTTTATTTGTCACATACACAATCCTACACAGTACGATATGCAGTGAAATGCTTAGGCAACTGCCCTGACCTAAGAGAATAAAATTAAATAAAATATAAAATATAGAATATAAAATGTAAAATGTAAGAATATAAAATATAAAATGTAAGTAAGTAAAGACTATACATTATACTTTACATTAAGTGTACAAATGGAAAATATTGCAATGAAAAAATTGTAATTGTACAAGTGGAAAATAAAAATATTGAAATGGGGACGGAATGTCCAGGGGTGTGCAAATATGCAGTAAAGTGACATGTTAAATGTTAAAGTGGCTTGTGTGCATATTTAAAGTGACTTGTGTGCATATTTAAAGTGACTTATGTGCATACTACCCATGAGTGAGCAGGTGTGCAGTGAGGACAAGTGAGCGAATGTCCTGAATGTCCAGAGTGTCCAGAGTGAGTGCAGAAGCATGTGTGGATGTGCAAAAAGGATCAGTACTGTGTGTTGTACTGATTAAGAGACCGTATCGCCTGCGGGAAGAAGCTCCTCCTCAGTCTCTCTGTGTTGGCCTTCAGGGAGCGGAATCGCTTTCCTGACCTCAACAGAGAGAACAGTCCATTGCTGGGGTGACTGAGGTCCTTCATGATCTTCCTGGCCTTGGTCCAGCACCGCTTGCTGTAGATCGAGTGCAGGTCAGGGAGCTCGGTGTGGATGATGCGCTCAGCTGATCGCACCACCCTCTGAAGAGTTCGTCTGTCCTGCATGGTGCTGTTCCCGAACCAGGTCGTGATGTTTCCCGTCAGGATGCTCTCTATGGTGCAGGAGTAGAAGTTCCTAAGCACCTTGGAGGGCAGTCTGAAGTCTCTCAGGCGTCTGAGGTGGTAGAGACGCTGTCGGGCCTTCTTCACCACGGTGTTGATGTGACAGGACCAAGACAGGTCCTGCGTGATGTGTACACCGAGGTAACGGAAGCTGTCCACTCTCTCCACTGGGCTCTTGTTGATGACGGGGGTCTGGTAGTTCCTCTTCTGCTTTGTGCTGAAGTCCACTATCAACTCCTTTGTCTTGCTGACGTTGAGAAGGAGGTTGTTCGTCTGACACCAGTTCTCCAGATTTCCAATCTCCTTCAGGTAGGCCGTCTCATCGTTGTCAGTGATCAGGCCAACCACGACGGTGTCATCAGCAAACTTGATGATGGTGGTGGAGTTGGTAGTGGCTACGCAGTCGTGAGTGTACAAAGAGTACAGTAGTGGGCTCAGAACACAACCCTGTGGGGCTCCAGTGCTGAGGGTGATGGAGGCTGAGACATGTCCACCCATCCTTACTGCCTGTGGTCTCCCCGTTAGGAAATTGGAGATCCACTGACACAAGGATGAGCTGAGTCCCAGGTGCTCCAGCTTGGTGGTGAGTGTAGAGGGAATTATGGTGTTAAATGCTGAGCTGTAGTCGATGAAAAGCATTTTCACATAATTCCCCCTTCTAGTGTCCAGGTGAGTGAGAGCAGTATGGAGTAGATGAGCGATGGCGTCATCTGTAGAGCGGTTTGAACGGTAATGTTGATCATGTTGGTCATGTTGATCAGTTAGAATACAATTGTTCCATGCTTGAGAACTGTTCTCTAGTCGATCAGAAAATGTACACGGAACGTATGCGCGAGTACTGCTTTTGACATTTTTTCCAAAATACCAATAATACTAGACATATTGGCGAATGTAAAACTCATTCACTTCTTCTTGTGTTCAATGGCGCCTCACAAACCAAGTACAAATCAATCGTGCCTAACGTGAAAACGCCCTTGAAGAAGAGTGACAGTCACAGGGAGTCGCAGGGACCTTAAAAGGAACCAGACTCCAACGGGGGAAACCACCCTCTTTTACTTAAAATCTGTTACCCGGGTCACTGGGCAAGATAAAGCTCCATTGTGCTCGCCCACTCCCAGGATGCATTTCTGCCAACAGGAGTAAGTTAACCTCACTTTCTTTACCTCAGACCCTGATCATATCGTCAGCTGAATTAGAAATCTAGAAACTCCAAACGCTTCCACTGCAACGATGCGATGTGATGCGTGCACATGCTGACGCCCCACAGAGAGACAATGCAGGTTGGTGTACGCGGTCAGGGCCAGACTGGGAACAGCTTGAGTGGAAATGATGCGTAAAGGATCCTTGTGCATGAGTATGTGTGTGTTTATGTGACTGTGTGCGGTGAATAAGATCTACTTTTCTCACACATCAGCAGTACCTCAATGTATTTTCTTTATAATATTTTTGTTGTCATTTTGAAACCAAGTGCGTCCTCGTAAATAAGAGCTTCATTATGGATTCTTTTACTTTTGTTTGTTTGGGAGCGTGTGTGTGTATTTTACACAGTGAAAGGTTAATCCTGCATTACAAGATATGCTTATGAAAGATTCTAAATTAGACGTGCGTGTGTATTAGTGTGTGTGTGTGTGTGTGTGTGTGTGTGTGTGTGTGTGTGTGTGTGTGTGTGTGTGTGTGTGTTCCGAACACCTCATTACTTTTGATAGAAAGAGAAGGCCTTGTCTGATGAGGCTAATTTGGTTAATTTTGCAGTGTGTGCCTGTTTGCGAGTACATACATACACTATATTTGTGTGTGTGTGGGATTGTGTGCGTTTGTGTTTGAGTGCTGTTTGTTCAGCTAAATTAAACACTGATGCAATAAATACCCATTCTCCATTGAATTAATGAACATATCGGATCTGATGCGCGTTCTGTCTTTCGACGCCGTTTCACGCTCGGCCGCTCGGCTCAGATCCATAAACAGCGGAACACAAACAGACGCAGCAGCCTCGACACCGAGTCCTCTGTATACATCCATTAAGGAAAGAATAAAAAATAGAGGAGTGTCGCGCAGAGTTTATGAGGTGTTTGTCCTTCTCCGTGTCTGAACACAACGCAGGGCTTTATTACAGTAGCTAGCGGCGGAGAGGGCCGCGCCACACCGTGCCGCGCCGGGTCTTAACGCAATAACAGACGAACAGGACAGATTGGAAAGATCATCCTCTCGCTCAGACCTTACTTAAGCTTCCATGCCTCGGGGCATCGGTTCCTAGATACCAGTTAAGCTTAGAATTATACGATCAATAAGCAGCCTCCGTAAGAGGATATTTTCAGTCTAATGCTTGCTTTTGTCCTTTTCTAGACAAGTTACTGATGTACTCTTAATGATACACCTCAGTTTTGCCAAGTAAAATTGTATAATATTTATTGTGTTATGTATCACGATTCTTTTATGCAGAAATTCATGTATCAAAACCAGTTGTTTCAAATAAACTTTTACATTTACATGCGTTTGCAATTGAGGTGGTAAAATATTTCAGTTACTCTATATTCCTGCAATTGGTGCACTCTAAATGTTCACACATTAGCAGGCACAGCATCCTGTGTGATAGGAACAAATTGTTTTTCAAGTTTGTTTTGAATTGTAACAAAATATATAGAGAAAAAAAATATATTAAATCAAGATACAGTCGGATTCGTTCGTAAGTCGGATTCGTTCGTAAGTCGGATTCGTTTGCAAATCTGACAAAGTGAGTCTTATACACGTTTGACACAAACAATAAAACTGAACACACAGGTTTGGTGTTTTGGTTCCGGATTATACTCTTGCAAGACCGCCTTTAAATAGCGAGGGGAATCCCAGTGACACAACGGGGTCAGCTGACCTCGTTTAAAGAAGTCAGTGGGGGGACAACGCTACATTGTGTTTATTGCCCGCCATTCACTTACACATTAAAAATAGTGTATACAATTGTAAATATTGGTATCTGGTGCACTGCAGTGTAAATTCTTCGCACAATACATGTGGGATACTTCCACGATTTGTTCAAATCTATGAATCTGTTCATTGATCTGCGGTCCGTTCGTGTCTCCGGAAATTCATAATTTGAAAGTCATGATACTTACAGAATCGCAATACAAATCTAGGTATCGTGATATTGTATCAGGAAGTCCCTGGTGATTTTCGTCCTTAATATTTGTATGAGAATACATTACATAAATAGAATACATACATTCAGGCTTAATGACGCCTGCACTAAAGAAGGTGCACTAATGTGTGAGTTTTTTTTTATTACTAATTAATTAATTTTCTTATATTCTGACATCTTATCTTATTTCTGCATATTCTGAAAATAAAAATGACAGAAATGTATAAAAAGATTCCACATGTTTATCTCACTTTAATTTTAAGCTGGGTAGTTGTTTCAGAATCTGTTTCAACAGATTCTGAGACCTCATTTCTGAGGTGCTTTCATGCTTACCCTGGGTGTAAAGGATGGTTATTCGGGTTGCATTCTCTCTGCCGTGTTTCTGTCCTCAGAATCGCCACTTCCTCATGGTCACTGCTGCACGTTTGGCTGATCGGATATAGGATACTGATCTTCTGCTCTCTGCCTGATCTCATCCTGATGCTGATGTCCTACTTCTGGTCAGAGTTCTCATCTCAGATGAGATGCCCCTGTATGGTCTGTTTATGAATAACATGTGACCGCAAACATAAATGGTTTACCTTTATCAGCAAGTTGTTGTGCACGAGGTCGTGCATTTCAGTCGATCACGTTGTTTTATCGTTGAATGGAGTAGTGGCACTTTGTTGAGTGATGATGTCGTACGAGTTGCACAGTTATATTGCAGCCTGTCTATATTTTTTGTGAATGAAATTTTTTTTATATTTTTATAACTTTGTGTGTGCAGCCTCATGGAGGAGGTCAGCTTGTCCTTTCTTTAATCTCTTGATGTTGGTTCTGTGTGTATTTGTTCATTTACATTCTGACTCTTAACACTACCTTTACTCGTAATGTTTACGCTTCATATAGTTCCTTCTCCCAGTCTCAGGATGGCGTTTTTCCAGGAGGCACACATTCACACTCGCCATGAACGTCTAGTTACATCCTGTAAGCATTAATTATTTGGCGGTGTTTGCATTTCAAACACTTGTTTATCACCTTTATCTTTCTTCGTACAGGACTGTGTGCGCGCGCTGGGGATTTGTGATGTGCTGCAGCCCAGCAGGCTGACTGACTCGCTTTCATTTGACAATTTTGATCTTGCCTCCAGCTCATTTGTTTCCAAATCGCTTTAGTTTTTCTTCTTGATTGACTTTTACGCTTCACTGCGCTAACGTCTTAAATCAGCCTCTTGTCAGTGCATCATTTAATAATCACTAAAGACGTCATCTTCAGCCCTTGATTTAGTTTAAACACGAGCTGTGCTGATGGTCTCCTGAAAGTGCAGGAAGTTTGATTTTTAGTTGAAAGGCACGTAGAAGTTCCTTCTCCAAACATGATGCGATCATGTCAGTTTCCTCTGCAATTATTTCACCATGTCTATATCTAAAACTTCAATTAGTTTTTTATGTAAACATATAAACAAACAAATACACACTTTTATTTATGTTTTCTGGGGTTGCATATTTGTATTTTTTTTAGCACCGCAGAATTTCTCAATTTCATTTTTATTTATGCATTTTTGTTGACAGAATCCTAACAAATTAGATATGTGAGAGGAGTTAATGAAGCACAGCAGTTTAAACAAATAGAAAAAAAAAACTAAATAATAAGGCTGTTGAAAATACTGCTTGTTTCTCTCTGTAAAACCAGGCCGATGATGATCCAACGTCCAACCTGGCCTTCAAGTGCGCCCTCTTGTGGTCGATTTACTAGTTAATAGATGCATGATGCAACTACGGAGAAACATTATGCAAAACATCACTACAGTTCTTACCAGCAGTTAACTGATTAACGATTAATCATTGTTTTATTGTTTATTTCATCTCATTGTATTAGTGGAACCTGATGGACCTGCTCTAAGATCAAAGTTCAATATTGGGTGGAAAAAACACCCTCTCAGGATTTCCGATAGTGTGACCTGTAACCCAGATTAACTTGAGCATTTATGAAAGGGTCACAAGGCTATCTGTGATGCGTATAGACTGGCTTTCAAAGCTTGTTACTGGAATTTGTGTCACAGAGGAGGAAAAAATTTGATTTAATTGATTTGTCCTTATAGTCTAGTCACAAGTAAGTGTGTGTGTGTGTGTATGCTTTTTTCTTCTTCCTACTCTCTTAATCTTCCCTTGCTACTCCTCTACAACTTACTAATGAGCAAGTGATGAGTATGTGTGTGTGCGTGCGCGTGTGTGTATGTGACACAGGAGCGTGTTCTTGTGTTTCACAGCATGGTTCCCCCAGCTGCTTTCATTAATCACACTGCAGGAGGAGAGAGAGCTAAGCTGACTAATCACACATGCATGCGTGTGCATATATACACACACACGCACGCACAGACGCAGGGAAGTGTGTACGGTATGTGTTTAACATTCAGCACTCGCTCATTAACTGCTCATTAGAGATGTACCCATATACATTAAAGTCTGTAACATGTTATCTCTCGCGTCGCGCACGTCGCATGCACTTTTTTTGTTTAGTTTTTCTTTTTTTATTATTATTTATCTGAGCTGTTGTTTAAACTGTCATCATAAAGGTACTCTGTCTGCATCTGACTTTATTTATGAACAGCAGCAGATGTCGAAGCATCTGCGTTAAAGCAGCGTGTATTCTACTGTACAAGGCTGTACTTTATGGTAGACATTATACAGAATAATGAGCGAATAAACGTGTCAGGGTTTAGTGTCCGTGGAGGCCCGAGTGGAGCCAGAGGAAAACTAAACCCCAACTCACTTCACCTCCCGCGTTCCCCTTTTACTAATTCATGATGATTAATGAACTCCTCATAAACGGGGCTTCTCTGTTTGAAGCAGGCGATTAAGTAAGAATCGGAGCTAAATTATAATTGCAGGGTTAAAGAACGCTTAATGATGAAACCTTTTCATGACTTATTTTTTGGGTTTGGTAAAAATCAGGCTGATATTTAATAAATTATTTAGCACTAGGATATACAGTAAAGATATCACTATATATAGATTTCTTATGAAACGGCAGCGCTTTAAACTAAACTTGCATTGAATTGAAGATGTCTGTACTATTAATAAATTCAATTAAACAATCATCATTGTCGCAAAGCAGCTTTACACAATCAACAGAATTATTACGCTTGTATGGAATGAACTGTTAATAAATTCAATTCAGTTCAACTTTATATGTATAGTGCTTTTTAACAGTCGTCATTGTCGCAAAGCAGCTTTACATAGTCAAAAGAAATGATGGACGTTTTGAATGTGTATGAAAAGTGAATGTGTACGGATCAAAATAATAAACAAATATAATAATAAATATAAAAATATTTATTTATTAAATGGTGTTTGGGGGACACCATTTAAATTTTTTTTTTCCTCATTATTAAACAATTCGGAAGGCGTCCAAATCGTGCAATAATCAACTTAGAACATTTACTAAGAGATGTCTTGGGTGGACCCCGCCCTCATACCCAAAGTGTCCTGGGATACGCTCCAGCCTCCCCGTGTGACCCTGTACACAGGATAAACCACATCCTGTTGCTGTATAGTTTTGAAATCTTGAGTATTGTTCTAGAACGCGTCAAATAAATGACTAAACTAACACTGAATTAGAAGGCATGCCCAAACTTTTTACTGGTACTGCATTTATTTTATTTTTGCATATAAAAAAAGGAAAAACAAATGTTGCCTTTATTCCTTGTCATATAATTATTATTTAAAATTTTATACGTTTTAAAATGCCATGTACAAACATGTATCTTCACATGTATCTTGCTGCTGTTCGTTTTCAACCTGAAGATTATGACACGTGTCGAGTGCGCGGCCCATTTCATTTCGCAAGTGTGAATTTGGGAGAGAAAAAAAAAAAAGTTGTACTGAAATGGCCTGTAGTACATTACTGCACAGCATTTCACATCATCCATAATTTACAGCAGATCCATAATTCTGCCATCTGGAGGTAGTTAGTGTTAACTAGTGCACGCACGCACACACACACACACACCCACTCTGCCCCCAGAGGCTTGTACAGAGGGAACCTGAGATGGGGGGGAAAAAATCAGTTCAGTGATGCATCGTGATTCTTTTGTGTGGCAAATCATGTAATGCCACACTCACTCCAATTTTTTATTATTATTATTAAATTTATTTATTTATTTTATTAATTTTAAAAAGAACTCCTATACTATTTACACATTTCCAGGCATCACAGCATCCTGTTTAAGATTGTGCTACACTTTATAAACAATAATGCGGTGTCTTACGTTAGGATAATTGTGCAGCTCAGGAAAAAAAAATCTCTAGGTAGATGTTGAGTGAAAATGTTCACAAAGTACGAAACAGAGGTCAAGGAAAAAAAAAAAATAGGAAACCCCTGAATGAGAATTACCCACTGTCATCATGGAAGGGCAATCTCCTTCCATTCACTAACCTCTTCCTGCTCTCCATTTCTTCTCCCTAAAAAAGAAAAGTGCGTGAACAATACATGTACATGTAAAAATGAAGTGATTATTTAAAAAAAAAATATATATATATATATATATAGTGATGTATTATTTTTGCATAATTAGCTACAGTATTTCATTTAGCAGGTTTTTTATTTTTTGTGATATAAACAAAAATAAATCCAAAGGTAAATATAGTTCATAGTAATCGGGAACGAATTAATCCTGTTTATATGTACTGTATTCCTGTGTGAAAAAAAAACTGAATCCAAATCAGGTTTCGAATAGAACTTGCGAATGAATGACGTTCATGATCTGAAGTTCCACTGTATCTATTAAATTGTGATACTTGTATCACAATACCAATCAAAAAAAGAAAAATGTGATGAAGATAATCGTGATATCAGATCGGCTGGTTCTTGGGGATTCCGATTTCTACAGTGCATGATGGGTGCATCTCTCCACGTGCTTCCCTTCTCTCCCTGACACGCCCCTCCCTTGTCCTTTAATAGGGTCATTCTGCACTCATGAACGTTATCCATCACTCCAGAAGTCTAATCTTCATCCTCCTTAGTGAATTAAAGCCTTTTTTTCCCCCTGATTAGTTTCACTAAAAAGATATTTTCTTATGATCACAGAACAGTTTTGTGTATGTATGTGTGTGTGTAGAACTGATCTTCCTTTCATTATTAAACATAGCTACATAGCTCTGATTTCTACAAAATCCTTTACGATGCAGTTTCACCACGGATTTCCAGGCACCCCGGTTTCTCCTGTGGCTCGCTTAAACCAAAGTCCGAAATGCGGGATAAAAATCAATGCTTTTGTTCTATGCTCGATTCACTCATATCTATAACGACTAGGACACATAAGTGTATAGTGCTGGCAAATGAATTTTGAATGGATGAGGAAATATACAGTAAGTTCATGATTGATTTCCTGACATGTGGAGGTTTAGGTGCGCGTCAGACAGGAGACGCGGACGATGTCATGAATTCATGAAATTATTTAAGCATTTACGGCATGGACAATCTGTCCAAACACAATTTACGACAATCTTTCTATATCACTAAAATGCATTTTATGACGGTTCCATTAAAATAAAATAAAAAAGATTAAAATAACATGAACATTTGAAGAACACGTACATTTTATATTATAAATCTGGATCTGCTTTTGGTTTTTACGATAAACTCCAGCAAGCCGCTTAATCAGTTCTACCCTTCATATCTGGGGGAAAAAAAGAAAAAAAAAACCATCCCAGTTTCTCATCGCAACAGCTTGTAAACAATACAATGTGATTAAACAAAGCAATGCATTCATAAAAAAGGTTTATTATAATCAGTATACTAAATGTTATTACCTAATAGTCCATACACATTCATTTTCCTTCCTGTAGAGACTTCCTGATCTAATTTTAGGGCCCATTGATTGTTGGTGTTTGTCACTCGATTGTGTTAAATATTTATACAGTTATCTAATCAGCCAATCATCGTGTGGCAGCGGTGCGACGTCTCGAATCCCGTACTGTAGATACACGCCAGCAGATTCAGGCAGAGTTTTTATCAACAGTCATAATGAGAAAAAAAAAAAAAAACATGATCTGTGATTTTGACCAGAGTGTGATTGTCGATGCCAGGGCAGGTTCGAGTCTGAGTAGTTTTAGTACTGTATCTGCTGATCTCTTGAGGATTTTTCCATGTTAGGTTCCACTTCAGTCAGCCAGGAAAAGAAAAGCTTACAGGCACAGAATCATCAAAACTGGACAGCTGAACATGAAAAACATAGCCGGGTCTGATTCAACTCGAGTTCTGCCAAGACACACAGATGGTAGGGTCAGGATATGGACTCAACGCACCTTGTGTAAGATAAGATAAGATTCAGGGTTTTTTTTTTCCGGCACATGTACCTTACAGCACAGTCATATTATTTAATTTATTTATTTTTTTTTCCTCTGTAGGAAGCTACTGTAGGGTCAGAGTGCAGGGTGAGCCGGGGTACAGCGCCCCTGGAGCTTGGTGATGTTTGGGCCACAACTACAGTAACTCGACACTGTGCATCAGCAGTCCTGGCTGGTGGAGGTGGGGAAACGATGTGGGGAACGTTTTCGCAACGCACTTTTTTATGCCTGATAAATTTTTTTTAAAAAGTCATAAATAATTTTAAATCTGTTTATGTATTGGTTTTGACCATTGGCATCTCGCAAAGCAAAATCGTTCACTCTAGCAGATTACACAAACACGTTAGTGAGTTCAGTGCTCTTCATTAGCCTTCACAGTCAGATTCCAGTGAATGTGCACCTAAAAAGAAAAGAAAAAAAATCAGCAACTTGCAACACGATCTGGTGGATGTTGAAATTGATCCCAAAACGGGTCCATTCACTGATTTCATGTGATTGAACCCCAAACCCTAAGGAGAGCGCCATACATGTCAGTACTGCAGCGACACGAGGTAGGCGTGTGTCATTCAGAAAGCCCACATGCCGAGCCGAGCCGGCACTTAAGGCGGAATAATGGAATACAATACAAGCGCTTTCATTCTCATCCATCTTCTCCCGTGACACGACTGATCCTTTTTATTCCTGTTAACATCTCTCTCTCTCTCATAGTCTCTTTCCCCCCGAGGTGAACATTTAGTCCTCCATTAAGGACATACAAGGGTCCTTGACATTTAATTTCCTGTTTGCGGTGCACTTTCCCCCCTCTGCCCGTGTGCCACTCTCTTACTCCCACACGCTCCTTTCTTCGGTGTCTGTCTGTCAGCACATTACGCTCCGAGTGTGTGTTTGTTTTTCAAGTCGTGCGTGTTCCACGTCTCGGTTTCTCTCTTCACATTTCACACTCTGCTACAGTCCCGCCGTGTGTGTGTGTTAGAGAGAGAGAGAGATATGCTACGTTGTCCGCCTCAAGCTCTCGCGCCTGATCCCGTTGTTATGACGAGCCACGTATCATGGGATGTTGGTCAGGTGTAAAACTAGTCTGGCATGAGGTGCTGTGGAGGGGAGAAAAAAAAAAGCCAATTTATTCGTTTTCTGATAGCCGTGGGGAATGGAATTTAATTATAGACGAGTAATTTTTTTTTTTTTTTTTTTTTTGGTTTAAAAAAACAAAAACAAAAAAAACGCTTCCATCTGTTGGCTCGGCGAGCCACATGTAAATGTGTGCGAGCAATTATGACTTTTCACTTTATTTGCTTCCCGATCGGTGTAGCATTTTGAGTGTGTGCGCGCACATTTCACTTGTGTGTGCAACTTTGATCTATATTGTGTGTGTGTGTGTGTGTGTGTGTGTGTGTGTGTGTGTGTGTGTGTGTGTGTGTGTGTGCCATGTAGAGAGATAAATGAATGCGCTTGCTGTCTGCAGGAACAGGTGGCAAAGTCAGCATGGAGGCCCTACGTGCACGCACACACACACACACACACACACACACACACACACACACACACACACCTCTCTCTCTCTCCTTCTCTCTCTCACTTGCCACAAACAAATTGAAGCAATTTGTGTAAATTAACAGATAACTAGGTATCTCCTCTTGTTCGACATGCTAGTGTCCCTCCGGAGCACCTCCAGTTCAGCGTCTCAAGTCGTTTCAGAACACGGCCATCATTTGTTTTTATTTTTTTTGCTCGAAATATGATCTTCTGAACGTCTAGAATCTTATAGGAAGTGTTTACCGATAGCGCACGAGGACACGCCTTTATCGCCAAGGATACAGCGCAGGATGTTACACTGGCCTATTGGGGATTATTGATGCGTTTATTAACCAGTGTTTTTTATCTTGTTTGTGTGTGTGTGTGTAGGTGAGCGTGGTGCAGGACTCGGTGAACATCTCCGGACAGAACACGATGAACATGGTGAAGGTTCCAGACTGCAGACTGGCGGATGAGCTCGGCGGGTTGTGGGAACATTCTCGCTTCACAGACTGCTCACTCTGCGTCGCTGGCCAGGAGTTCCAGGCACACAAAGCCATCCTAGCAGGTAACTCACACTCACACACTTTAAGGGAGTGTCACAACCTGCATTGTACTGTATAGTAGTGCTAACTAGGCTTGTGTGATCATATTCTGTTAATATTTAGTTACATACTATATAAGATTTATTTTAGTTTTGCACTCGTTAATATTAAATTGGCGTTTTAAATGACAAGTGAGCCGCTCATCACCAAACCAGCCGCCTGAAAAGCTAGCCGCTCAGCACGTCTCGTATAAACTAGGGAGAACGGAAACGCCTAGCCTCGTGCAAAAGAAAAACTCCCGCTCCAGTCTGGCAATTTGTTTTGGATTTAAATCTGATGAAAGAGGTCGAGCCCTCAATCCGAATGAAGCGACATGCTCAATCTGTAACAGGCAAGTCATTATAAAAAAGATATTAAATTTCGATTTCCCTACAGAAATTTTTATTGCCATACAAGAAAGGTGTAGTGGTCCTACTACGTTTTTTTTTTGTTTGTTTGTTTGTTTTGTGGGGTGTTTATCTGTTCGGGTGGTTAAATTACAAGTCGAAGTTTTGTTTAATAAGAGGGATCAATATCGCACGAATGCAGTGCTAGCAGAACAAATTTAATTGTGAACATTTGTTTTGTGATTAATGCAGAGTGTCCACCTGGCAATGCTCAACTTATAATCACCTATTATCATAATAACCTCACTGAAAAGTGTTGATTTTTTTGGTTTCCAGTAAAAGAATTGGAATACAAGCACATTTCCTTTTTTTTTTATTGAAATTGCACATCATTCAGGTTTAATAATGAACAAATGATGGTTTCTTAACATTCTATTACTGGAACTAGTTAACCTTCAACATCCTTCACCACCATGCACAGGAAAACATCTGTGTGTAGCCAAGTGTTGTGGGAGTTATTCTGTGTATGTACTATAGGAGTTGAGTTTGAGTCAAAACCGGGAGTCGTCGAGAATGAAGGCATAAAAACCGATTGACGTTTACAGAAGACTTCAAGCACAGTACAGTGACGATGCTCTTAAAGGAGCCACAATAAAACATTCGAATGGTGTAAACAGTGTAAAGAATGCTGTACGTCTGTGAACGATGATCCCGTTCCTGATCTTTGAAAAGCAGTATTTTCACATTTACAGGAACTCGGTCGGGAGGTATTGCCACATCCTGGCCTCGTTCCAACCATTTCTACAAGTTTGGGCCATTAAAGGAGTTCCTGGGAGGCCAGAGTTTCAGATCTGAAGCAGGCAGTCAGATCATGGTTGCGGATTAGTGACAGAAACTTTACACTTCGATGGTATCCAAGCACTAGTGAAACACAGATAAGTGCACTACTGTGTAGCAGGGGAATGCAAATGGACGGTTATGGAATTATTATTGCAGTGGAAACAAACGCTGGTTGTGAGCTTAGCCCTTCTTTACATATCCTCCACCTAAGGCGACACACTTCTCCAAACAAGGGACGAGCTTCAAAGAAGAATCAGCTCGCCATCTTTAAACGTCTGCCGCAAAGTGGTTTCTTCAAGCGATGGAAGAGGAAGAAGTCACCGGGTGCAAGATTGCGGGGGGTAGAGTTGGGGGGGGCGGGTGAGGCAGAATTTTGTACCCAAGTACCCTGCAAGTTTCACCATTTCGAGAGCTGAATGGGCACGTTTGCACGAAAAAGGCTCACTCCCCTTTCATCCATTTTGGTTTTGACCCTCTAGCGGCATCGGAACTACTGTATACCGCAGGTTTTTTTTTTTTTTTTTTTTAAATAAGAAGAAATGTTCATGAACGTATGTCTCATATCTGGAGACATAATTTGGCCAAATATTTTCCTTTTTTTTCCATACAATGATACAAATTTTATGACCGCCCCTCATATGTAGAGGAGTAAAGGTAGTTTTTACTCTCATAAAATCTGCATTCTGTTATTCTGCACAATCAGATGTCCCAGGTTGACTTGAACACCTCTGTGTGTGTGTGTGTGTGTGTGTGTGTGTGTGTGTGTGTGTGTGTGTGTGTGTATTAATATATATAAATTAATATATATAATATATATAATATTTAGAGCAAGCTTGTCATCCTCTGTGCAGGAAGCATGTACAAGTGGTGAACACTTGTAAGTATCAGAAGTGATGTCACCATACATGCAGAGATGATTTCCTGTTGTAGTGATTGAAAGGCAGATTGTCTGATGGATTACTGACTTCAGACAAATGTATCTTGCGTGTAAAATAAGAAATATTTCGTCTGTGGTTGCAGACATTTGGACCATGATGTATACAGTATGTGAATACAAACTCATTTAGTCCAAAAATTCCACAACAAAAAAAAATTATAGTACGTTATCTTTTTTTAAAAATGTTTTTACTTGTATTGTCCACTACACACTCGCGTGTTCATTTGGCTTGAACCTGAATCTCATTGTACCAAAATAAATGACTTTATTTCCCCGTCTTTTCTGCAGAACTCCTGCATTGCAGCCGAGTTCTGCACTATAATTCTAGCCAATATTAAAAGTCATAGAAATGACCAGAGTTAATATTCCTCACCTCCCTTCTTCCTGTTCCACCGTCCCTCGTTCCTCTATCACCTTTTCTCTCAGCATGTGGCTCGCTTCAGTCATGCCTTAGCCGAGGCGGCGATCCTCGTTATCTCTCTCCAGATCAGCTCACGGCTCGTTAATCGCCCGAGGGGACGGCCGGTCGGAGCGGGTCGAGCCACCGAGAGAGGCCCGAGTGATTAGAGCAGGCTGCACCATGCCAGACTTCACCTGCTATTCAGACACTATCAGGGAGGCAGAGCTAGGAACTGGCGGACGAAGATTAGCCTTATCTAGAGCCGTCGAATTTAACACCTTAACTCGATTCTCTAGCGTCACTATTTCAGGCGTCATTAGCACTCTCCTCATAGTAATTCTCCGAACCGTTTTTAGTTCCTCTTAGGCTAGAAGCCGACACGCTGCAGATTGAAAGATGGAGAACGCTGCGACTCGTTTAACCCTGCCAGCAGTGCGAGCTGTTCCTTTGTATCAACAAGCTGGCATGGAAATTTATACATTTCAAAACAGATGGTCTGACCTGCTGCCTGCTGCACTTCTCACACTCTGGTTTGGTGTATAGAGATTTTTAATGTATATATATATATATTTTTTTTTTCCATCTTTCTTCTTCATCTTAGTCAGTGAAGATTTAAATGCAGTTCTCAGCTTTTTGGTCGGTCACACTTCAGCCACTCAGTGGGTTTTATTTAGAAGTGAGAAAACAGCAGCTGCTTTTATGTGCTTTGGTTTAAAAGAAGAAAAAAAAACAGTGTTTTATGAGTGACATGAAGAAATCTGGTTGGTTTTGTGGTGAAGTGTCTTAATGGCTTAGTAAATGTAGCCTCATGGACACAAGTGAGTATCACTTGTGCTTTTCTAATTACTACTAATAATAAAAAGTAAAAAAAAAAACCTCTGCCAAGAATTTTACAGATGTTGCAAAAAGAAGGCCAGCATGGTGTGATGTCCACAGTCCATGCCTGCTTGATTGCTTCCTGAAGATCATGTACTGTACAGAGATTTGCCCACTCCAGTTCTGAGTCCGCTGTAGTTTTAGGGAGTTTTGTTTTGTACAGAGGTGGACACCCCAGCTTCAGAAATTAAAAGTCCTGCCACATATAATATTCGTTCCATGCATTAACTAAACCAGCTGATTCTCATAAGGACAAGTCTACAGTCAGATAAACTAGAACTAATATATATATATATATATATATATATATATATATATATATATTGTGTTTTTATACATTTATTATTTATTATAAATGTATAGATGAAAAAAAAAATGGGGTACTTGAAGGCCATGGTGTATCCTCAAAAACATAGGAGACGTAAATCATTTGAAGAAGCGCATCCCCAACGCCATTGCACACACATCTCCAGATGTTTTAATGCGTCTTCATCAACAGTGGGTGAAACGTATTGTATTAGAATGTGTTTTCAAAACAATGCTAACCATAGACATATAAAATATTCATTTCTCTGAGGATCCATATCTAGAACTTACGGTCCTGTAGAACAGGACCAACAACATGTAGTGTAAATGTAATTAGGGACAACAACAGTCAGTTGTTATTTAAAGACGTGAAGATCAGCTGTTCTGGAACAGTTTTTGCAAGAACAGTATTGTCAAGTGCATTTGCAAAACCCATCAAGCACCATGATGAAACCGGCTCTCATGAAGACTTTCCCAGGAAAGCAAGACCAACACTTACCTCTGCTGCAGAGGAGAAGTTTATTTAGAGTCACCAGCCTCAGAAATCATCTTCAGCATTGTTTTGAAAGAACTAAAAATCAGGAAAGACCGTGGAATTACGTAGAAGGTGTGTCTAAACTTTCGATCAGTAAGAGAAGCATGTTCAGAGGGATAAAAAAAAAAAAAGGTCAACCAGGTTGGTTGTTAACTAGGCTTTAAAATGTTTGTGTGTATAGTAGAAGTGTCAAAACCGAACCAGGTAAATGTTCTTTTCCAGCCGCCACCCATTCGACATCCCTATTCTTTTCAGAACAATTACTCTTATATGGAGTAGACGGAAAGCGCTGCTTTGTGCTCTCATTCTGAATTCGAGCATATGGCCGCAGGTCCCATATGATTTCTTTCTGCTAGGGATGATGGAGGATTTGCTCTCTCTTATTATGGTAATTAAAGGTGCAACCAGATGGCACTCTCAGGTCAGAGCAGGGTGATGATCTAAGATGGCGGCTCACTCTCTTATTCATGCGGAATCGTCCAGGAGCAGCTCACCTCTTCTCTTCATTTCATTGAATGTGCACAGTCTTTTTTTTTTTCTTCTTCTTTCCTTCGTGGCTGATAATTACAAATGGATGGATGTCCTGAATACCGATGGTGTCCAAACTTTATTGCTTGATTGACTGAATTTCACCTCTTCTCTCTTTTTCAGCTCGTTCTCCTGTTTTCAGCGCCATGTTCGAGCATGAAATGGAGGAGAGCAAAAAGGTACTTTTTTTTTTTTTTTTTTAATAAACCCCTCTCCCTCTTGTTTCTTTCTCTCTGTGAGTCTCAATTGCCTTGTCTAGCTTTTATTCTCTCATTAAACTTCAAAGAGGGGAACAAAGCTCCCCCGGTGTAGGAAGCAGTAAAAGACGCAGAGCCTCTTTCAAACTCTTTGGTGTGTGCTACTTGATAGTCTTAGATCAAGTGTTATTCTAAGATCTCGTTTAGTCGTCCTACAGTGCAGAAGTGCCTCAGTAATCTCTCTTCAGGGAAGACGTCTGCAGCCCACACGCCACGTCAAGATACGGCAGGAACGAGGAGCGAGACTTAATGTAGCTGGATTAATTCAGTTCAACAACGTTGATGCCCAGACCCACTGGATGGCAAAAAGTGCCAAACTGTGGGACGCTGGAAACTCATAGTTTGCCTTCTTTTATTTCTTTGTTTTACAAATGTATATAAAATAATAACATTTTGAAACGTTACTGCAAGTCTCCTTTAGTCATGCCACATTTAAAACGGGAGTACATGCTATTGTTGTCTCCCTCCCCATCCTGCATTGCTCCATCAGTGTTGGAATTCAACAATAAAAAATATACTGTATAAATGGGCGCGTCTGGCTGGGGGTGGAAGAAAATTCATAGAAGTCATTTTTGGTAAAATACACTGTCGGCTTCCTTATCCAAAAAATACTGGAGTTTGGGTATAACCTACTGTATCTATAGCATTATTAAACTCTTTACTGGTGATCACTTAAGCATGTAAAGCTGCATTGTAGAAAGAAAAATCAACAAAAATATTTACAGCTATGTTTGATAGTGAACGTTGGAGCATTTCCACACACACACACACAATGTAATGGAAACTCACAGCATTGGGATAAACAGCTTTTTGGACATACAGTAAGAAAACATGTGTTAATATGAAAAAAGGCTTCAGTTTGCAAAGCGGCATAAAGATTGGATAGACAATGTCCTGATGGTCTGATGAGTTCTATTCAAGACTGATGGGACGTGTTGGGATAAGACGGGAATCGTATGAAGCGGTCTTATGATCCCATCTTGCTTAGTGCCCACTGTACAAGCCTCTGGAGGCAGTGTGATGATCTGGTGTTGCTTCATTGGCATTAAACTGAAGTCAGTGTGATGCCCTGAATGACCAGGTTATCACATCTATGGAGTTTTCGGTCTTTCCTGCTGGCATGGAAATATCCCAGGACTCGGATAGTGATGACAAAATCTATGACATCTCATTCACTTACAGTAAGTCCTCCGACTATAAGAAACGTCTTTTGGTTGTCATGTGTCCTTTGTCGTGATGTATTACCCATAATCCTGTGCTTTGGCTCTAATGGAGAGAGAGCAGGGTTTTTTTTTTTTCCCCGTTCGGAGAAAAATCCAGGTGCTTTATGCGGTACAGTCACTAAACCCGGGAGTGTGTTGGGTGAGCTGCGCTGTGACTCTTAATGTATTTCAATGTCTTGGCAGTAAAATAATGCATTGTGAACCTCACTGTAATGCCTGTGCATTTTTTTTTTCTCTTTTCCCCTCCACACACACTGACAGCACTGTCATAACCCAGCGCTTCCTGACACAGCAGTATTCATTATTATCCTCTCACTGACACTTGTCCTGATTTCTCTATTTTCTCCCTACAGGTTTCTTCCTTTCACAAACGGCTAGGTCACTGTGCCATTCCCCCCTCCCCCTTCTCATCTTTTCTCCACTTTTCTCTTTCCTAGAATTTCATCATGCCATGTTTTTTTTTATTATATTTTCAGATGTGCTGGCATTTGGGATGTCTAGATTTGGCTCAGGAGAAACAGGGTTTTTTATTTTATTTTGAAGGCATTTCCTTTTGTTTGTTAAGGGGATGTTCAGTCTTAACAAGTCCCAGAATCTCTCTCTCTCTCTCTCTCTCTCTGTCTTTTTTTCTATTTTTTTTTATTCTCTCTCCCTTACTGCCACAGTCTTGTTTTTCCCTCCCTGCCACCTCTCCTCTGTTCTCCTCCTTCTTTGTCTCTTTCTGTATCTCACTCACTTTCGATCTCTCTCTCCCCTCCATCTCACTTCTCTCTAGCCGTCACCTAACGTCTCGCTTTTACCGTTCTCTTTTTCTCTGTCTCTTTTCCCCAGTTTCTCTCTTACTGCCTACTTACACACGTGGACAAAATTGTTGGTACCCTTCGGTCAATGAAAGAAAAACTCACAATGGTCACAGAAATAACTTTAATCTGACAAAAGTAATAATTTAAAAAATTCTATGAATGTTAACCAATGAAAGTCAGACATTGCTTTTCAACCATGCTTCAACAGAATTATTTTAAAAAAATGAACTCATGGAACAGGCCTGGACAAAAATGATGGTACCCCTAGAAAATACTGAAAATAATGTGACCGAAGGGACATGTTAATTCAAGATGTGTTCACTAATTAGCATCACAGGTGTCTACAATCTTGTAATCAGTCAGTGGGCCTATATATAGGGCTCCAGGTAGTCACTGTGTTGTTTGATGACATGGTATGTACCACACTCAACATGGACCGGAGGAAGCGAAGGAAAGAGTCTCAGGAGATTCAAAAGAAAATTATAGACAAGCATGTTAAAGGTAAAGGCTATAAGACCATCTCCAAGCAGCTAGATGTTCCTGTGACTACAGTTGCACATATTATTCAGAAATCTAAGATCCATGGGACTGTAGCCAACCTCCCTGGACGTGGCCGCAGGAGGAAAATTGATGACAAATCAAAGGAACGGATAATCCGAATGGTAACAAAAGAGCCCAGAAAGACTTCTAAAGAGATCCAAGGTGAACATCAGTGTCAGATCGCACCATCCGTCGTTGTTTGAGCCAAAGTGGACTACATGGGAGACGACCAAGGAGGACACCATTGTTGAAAACAAATCATAAAAAAGCCAGATTGGAATATGCCAAACTACATGTTGACAAGCCACAACGCTTCTGGGAGAATGTCCTATGGACAGATGAGACAAAAATGGAACTTTTTGCCAAGGCACATCAGTTCTATGTTCACAGATGGGAAAATGCAGCATATGAAGAAAAGAACACTGTCCCTACTGTGAAACATGGAGGAGGCTCTGTTATGTTCTGGGGCTGCTTTGCTGCATCTGGCACAGGGTGTCTTGAATCTGTGCAGGGTACAATGAAATCTCAAGACTATCAAGGGATTCTAGAGAGAAATGTGCTGGCCAGTGTCAGAAAGCTGGGTCTCAGTCGCAGGTCATGGGTCTTGCAACAGGACAATGAGCCAAAACATACAGCTAAAAACATCCAAGAATGGCTAAGAGGAAAACATTGGCCTATTCTAAAGTGGCCTTCTATGAGCCCTGACCTCAATCCTATTGAGCATCTTTGGAAGGAGCTGAAACATGCTGTCTGGAAAAGGCACCCTTCAAACCGGAAACAACTGGAGCAGCTTGCTCATGAGGAGTGGGCCAAAATACCTGCAGAGAGGTGCAGAAGTCTCATTGACAGTTACAGGAATCGTTTGATTGCAGTGATTGCCTCAAAAGGTTGTGCAACAAACTATTAAGTTAGGGGTACCATCATTTTTGTCCAGGCCTGTTGCATGAGTTCTTTTTTTTTTTATAATTCTGTTGAAGCATGGTTGAAAAGCAATGTCTGACTTTCATTGGTTAACCTTCATAGAATTCTTATTTATTATTACTTTTGTCAGATTAAAGTTATTTCTGTGACCACTTTTCTTTCATTGACCGAAGGGTACCAACAATTTTGTCCACGTGTGTATATTTCTCACTTTATTCTCTCCAATGTCTTGTTTTCATGTCCATGGGTCTCTCTCTTTAACATCTCTCTCTCTCTCTCTCTCTCTCTCTCTCTCTAACTAACCTGTACTGATTCTCCATGATGCTGCAGCATTTCTTAATTAATCATAACTGTCAAGGAAAAGTTGAATTAAATGGACGCTATACAAAGACATCAGCTCATAAGAACAATTGTTGTAACCATGGTTTGTGTGTGTGTGTGTGTGTGTGTACACCTCTGTACTGTATATACCCACTGTGGCTCTTTTATTAGACAGATGTTGATAAATGACTGCTTGAGTGAAGCCTCGCTTCGACCTTTTTGTTTGAAAAGCGAAAAAACCTCATTTAGATTTGTGGGTTTTGCAGACTTGTTTTTCGCTTTTTCATTTTTGCTTAGTCACAGCAGAAAGGTGCATGTGCCCCGCTCGCGGGTGTGAGCGCACGCAAACCCGCGTGCACGCTTTATTGTGGACCTCTATTGTGTTGACCTCAGTCGTGTTGTGCGGGTCACCGTGCTTTGGATAAAGCAGGATTGTAATTGGTTCCCAGGCGGAGCTAGGAGGAAAAAAAAAAAAAAAAAACAGGTGCTCGGTGGCTGTTAGCACAGCGGTGAGCGATAAAATGCTGCTACTGTGGCCCGAGGCAGGAGAAACAAAGTAGGATTAATTCTAGGAAATCAACTTGGAAGAGAAAAAAAAAAGAATAGAAAGTGCATAAGGGTTGGTTTCTTGGTCAAGTCAGCGGGAGCACGTTGTGTCGCTTTGGCAAGAGTGTTATTTGTGAAGTAAAGGCAACCGTGTTGATTTTTCTGAAATAAAGGGATAATAGGTGTCCGTGGGTTTTTCCGCTTCGTTTAGAGCGATTATATCAGGCTAATCCCTGGATTGTTGTGTGTGTGTGTGTGTGTGTCTGTGTGTATCTGTGTGTGTGTGTGTGTGTGTGTGTCTGTGTGTATCTGTGTGTGTGTGTCTGTGTGTATCTGTGTGTGTGTGTGTGTGTGTCTGTGTGTATCTGTGTGTGTGTGTGTGTGTGTGTGTGTGTGTGTGTGTGTCTGTGTGTATCTGTGTGTGTGTGTGTGTGTGTGTGTCTGTGTGTATCTGTGTGTGTGTGTCTGTGTGTATCTGTGTGTGTGTGTGTGTGTGTCTGTGTGTATCTGTGTGTGTGTGTGTGTGTGTGTGCGCTGTGTACAAAAGGTGTTGTTGACAAGGTTGTGTAACACACAGAGGATACTGTGTCCTTAAAGTTCTTAACTACAGTCACGTACCTTTAAACCTGTGTTATGTTTTATTTGGTTTGTCGCTTAAATTTGTGGAAGCTCTGGATGTCAGTAGCGGTTGAGTACGATGTCTTACATGTTTTTGATGGATTTAGTGTGTGTGTTTTTCGCTCTTAAAAACAGTCGATACAGTCTTGTAGCAGTGGGTGATAAAAACAGATGTAACCATCAGCTCTGGAGTGAAAAGCTATGAGTCAAAGCTCCTGTGTGCTGTCTAGTTTTGTGTTTTAATTTAAAGTGGGAACGAATGTAATACAATCACTTCTACTGTACATAACGAATCGGTTCTAGAATCTGATTGGTCCGATGATTCGCATTATTTTTGTATAACAGCGTGTCTCAGAGAGGAGATCTGGCTGTTCCGTGAATGAGCAGTTTATATCAATGCACTCAGTATTGATTTTATGAGTGGCCATGGGCAGACATAAAAACTGAACAGTGAACCAGAGAATGTGCAGTTAGACACAATGTGCCTGCGGCTTGCCGTTTGTTGACGAGGGCTGGTGGGAGGTGGAAGTGGTTGTGGGTGGATCAAGAAGGTTGCAGGTGGTGGCAGGTGCGTGGAAGTGGCTGGAGTTGTTTGGAGGTGGTTCCAGGTTGTTGAAAGTGGTTGCAGTTGGCTGAAGGTGGCTACTCCAGTAACTGGAAGTGACTGGAGTTGTTTGTAAGTGGTTGGAGGTGGCTGCTGGTGTTTGGAGATGTCTGCAGGTGGTTTGAAGTGGCTGCAAGTAGCTGGAGTTGTTTGGAGCTGGTTGCAGGTGACTGGAAGTGGCTGGTGTTGTTTGGAGGTGGCTGTAGGTTACTGAAGATGACTCCAGGTGGCTGGCAATGTCTGACATTGGTAGGAAGTGGCTGCAGGTGACTGGAAGTGGCTGGAGTTGTTTGGAGGTGGCTGAAGTTGGTTGGAAGTGACTGTTGGTGGCTGGAGTTGTTTGCAGGTGGCTGCCAGCAGCTGGAGTTGTTGCATTGTTGCAGGTGGTTGGGTGTCTGTGGTAGTCACACGCCACTGATCGCCGTACTGCTTCACTCCCTGCTTATGCATGTTATTTCATAGAACAGCAAGCTCTGTTGTGTGTCCTAGATATTGTGAGCCGGTTTGCAAGTTAAGCGAAAACAAAAGGCCTAAACCACGTCTCCACATGTGACCACCAAGCTGAACACACCCAACTGTTTTAAACTAGTTATTTATGTTATATATGTCTCTGTGTTCTTTCTGTCGTCGTCTTTCAGGGAACCAGTAACCTCTGAAGCTGTAGAGCGCCTGAGCTACTGTACGTCACCATGACCTTTCACCTGCTTGTGTTTTGCAGAACCGAGTGGAGATCAACGACGTGGAGCCCGAAGTCTTCAAGGAGATGATGTGTTTTATTTACACAGGCAAAGCACCCAACCTGGACAAGATGGCCGACGACCTTCTCGCTGCTGCTGACAAGGTCTCGCTCACTCTCTCACACACACACACACACACACACACACACACACTCGCACACACTCGCACACGCAGCAAAGAGGGGAGGCACACAATGTTCCTGTTTTATTAAACAATACAGAATAAGGGAAACGCATTCAGCACTGATGAAGCCCGTCTCATGAAAGGTTTCCGTTGCATAAGCAGCTGATGCTCGCATTGTCCGGCGCTTCATTACATCACTTTTTATTACATTGTTTTTTTCATCCACTCTTTTTGGCCTTGTGCATGTTAACACGACCGTTTATAAAGTAAGTGTGCGTGTGTGCCTCATGTCCTCATCTTTATAGCTCTCAGACCATCTAGTGTGTACTGATGGTAGATTCTCTTGTCATGAAGATTCCCAAAGCTCCTCACTCCTCCTGTCTTGCCGTCTTTTTTTATTTTATTTTATCATTCTTTTCTGGAGTTTTCCTGCCTGTTTAGAATGACAGTTAAAGGACAGACTAGGTCTCGAAGGAGATTGCATGCTTTTAGTTTGAAGTAGCTGAATATCGTGTGTGTGTCTGTATGTGTTATTGCAGAAAACAAACGTATATAACATTTTTAAGATCTGATGGTCTACCTTTTATCACCTCGTGTAAATCACTAGGATGATCTGAGTAGATGCATTAATTTATTTTTATAAAATAATTATAATTATAAAATACTGTGTCTAATAGTGCTTGTGATTCTGATTAGCGTCCATGTATACGAGAGTGTGTGAAAAATGTTTAGCAAGTTTATGTTGGCTGCTTATGTCATCACCGCGCTCTTCGTTCAAGGCTACCGTTTCTCCGTTTTTTTTGTGGTCTGAGTATGTACTCGGTGCAAAAACAACTTGTGGAACATAAATGAAATTAATTTTTATTTAGATAGCTCTTTTAACAGTGGCCATTGTTGCAAAGCTGTGTTACAGAATCTAAAGTAAATTAGAGAAATGAGTTTGAAATGTGAGAAGAAATATGCTTAGGAAAAACTCCCTGAGATGGCAATAGGAAGAAACCTGGAGAGGAAGTAAATGCAGGGAAACCGGGAACCCATCCTCATTCAGGTGAACAAAAATAGTTCAGATATCTGCAAACAAACTTTAGAGCGATACTCTAAGGAAGGTGAAAGTTTCTTAAAGACGAGAGATAGCTTCATCAAGAGGAACTGAAACGTCCTCAGTCGCAGGCCAAGAAAAAGTCAACCATCATCTGCTTACAGATTTCTGCGATTCTCAAAGGCCAGCTTTGGAACATTATCAGGAAAAAGATAAATAAACAACAATAAACTGCTAGTTACAGTGAGATGACTAGATTTCAGATTAAATACAGAGGACTCTGCTATCCAATGGTGTTGGATGTACGACAGTTCACGTCTGCACATTCCTGCCCACTGCTTTGAGGCGTTAACGCATCCTCACTATAGTCCTGATCTCCCTCCTCGGACTTTCACCCGTTTGGTTCTCATGAAGAAGTGAAGATAGCGGTGCATTCATGGCTCGCAGCTCAGCCTAAAACGGGATTTGAAAGCTTGTTTACAGATGGACAAATACTCCACATATTTGTCCATTGTATGAGTGCAGATCATTTTTTAATTCAACCTTGTATTAAATATATATTTATATATATAATATTTTACTTTTGGGTGTATTAGTGGGTTTTTTTTTGTTTTGTTGTTTTTTTAATGATGATGAGTATGTTGAATGTCTCTGTGACCGCTCTCTGTCTTCACGGCTGTGTGCGCAGTACGCCCTGGAGCGCCTGAAGGTGATGTGCGAGGACGCTCTGTGTACGAGTCTGTCTGTAGAGAACGCCGCTGAGATCCTGATCCTGGCCGACCTGCACAGCGCCGATCAGCTCAAAACCCAAGCCGTCGACTTCATCAACTAGTGAGTGTCTGCCCTTTCACCGGTCCCTGTCCTCTTCCATCACGTCCTAATACACTCTGCTGACACACACACCAAAAACAAGAGCTACAGTATAAACTGTAGATGGCGATAACCTCCCGGGTCGTTCGGGACGGTGCCGTGGTGCCGGCGGTACACTGTCGGGTTGAGACTCTCCAGTTCTCGCTTATGGCGTATTATTTATATTTGCCGCTCTGATAATGAAGCCGTCTCTCTACCGTCCTGTAGCTGTAACGGAGCGCTCTGCTTTCGTCTTCGTTTCTTTCCTTTTTACAAGGAAAAGCTGATGCAAGAATGTGTTACTCCTCAGTGCACCTTTACATCTCTCTTTGTCTCTCTCTCTCTCTCCCATTCTTTGTCTTGCTCCCTCTGTCTTTCACTGTCTTCCTGTCTCACTCTATTTTCTCTTACTTTTTCTTTACGTTTCCGTGCCTCTCTTTCTCTCTCAGTGGATGTCTGTTTCTTCTTTTTCTTTATGTTCATCTTTTAATGTCCCTCTGTCTGTTTTGTGTTTTCCACAGTATCGCTCTGTCTTATTTGGCTTTCTGTCCCTTTTTTTCTTTATGATCACTTTTGACTGACTTGTCTGTTTTATTTATTTATTTATATATTTTTTTGGTTGCCTGTCTATTTCTCTTTCTGTGTCTCTCTTTCACTGTCTGTCTGTTGTTCTGTCAGTCTATTTCTACTCCCTCTCCTCTCTTCTGCTGTCTTTTTTTCTTGCCTGTTTTTCTGCGTTTGTCTCTCTCTCTCTCTCTCTCTCTCTCTTTTACCGTCTCTCTCGTTCTCCCTCGTTCATGTGCACACGAGCTCAGCGAGCACAACAAAGAGAAATCAATAACCATGAGAGCAGCTGATACACTCTCGCTCTCGAAGCCGCATGATGAGCACTTGGCGCTGCTCCCGCTCTCGTGTAGCCACCCGAAATTACTTTTAGCCACTTTATTAATGAAACCTTGTCAGTAACTCCATACAAGCTATTTTGCTTCTGTTTAACCCAGTCTTAAGTGTCCTTGAGCTACAGCCTTGGTCTCTGACCGTTAACTACCAATCAGAGTAAGCAGGCTGCCATTATTGCTCAGTGGAAAGAGACCGGACTACTCTGCGTCTTTAGTTAAATGAATAGTATAAATCCGGTGTGCTGCTCTCTTTAATAAAACGCTGCAACAAGCAAAGATATCAATCTGGAATTAGTACAGAGTGTTTCGTCTATATAAATCGGAACAAACCAATTCTACACGGTAGAGGACATCTTTAAGCCTGCTCTAGTGTTTAACCTGGTGTCTCTCTCAGCACACAAACACGAGTGCTGCACTGCTTGAATTCATGATGCCTGATTTGTGCTCGATGGAGTCACACGGGCAAAATGATAGCGTTATGATTTCGTTATCCCTTTCGTTGTCCAGCGCATAACAGTATGCACAGTAGGTTTATTCAGCTGCAGTAAAAACGCCACTTTCCGTGTCCCTGTGTCCGATTTGCACTGCGCACTTTTGCGACAATTTGCGTCCCAGAAATATATATTTTTTTCTCCCAATATCCTCTGTTGCTGATAGATTCACGGCAAAACGTTCCTCATGCTGCTACTTTGTGATTACATGTACCTGCGCACACACACACACACACACACACACACACACACACACACACACACACACGCATAAAGGCCATTCAGTATACAAACACTTCCTCCGCTCAGCCAGTTTTCTTCCTGGTTCCCAGCCCGGCCCCGTTTCCAGGATTGTAACGATTGTAAGTTCACAATCACCGTTTTTCTTTTTATTTGTTTATGAGCATCTTGTGCTCTCCTGGGCGCTGTGCGGCTCCACGCAGAGTAATAGCGGAGCTATTGATTTGTTGAGGAATTGCTGGAGGGGTTTGACTGGGAGCATGCTGGGTTGAGCTGCAGCACTTACAGCCTTCATCCTGGCACACAACAAAGTGTGACAAAAAAAAAAAAACAGTAACGACTATAAAATAGGCTGGGTCTGTTAGCAGCAGTGCATGTTTACATTCGCAGGTGATTGCTGTTTGCTTTTGGCTGCTGTGGTCTACATTTCATGTAGAGAATATATAGACACTGGTCAGTGCATGACCTTTAGAATGTTTGGGGTCAATGTGTTGTTGTTTATCTTCAGGACAAAGGAGCAGGTCTAAGCTTCCTGCCAAATCCTGATGTTGTACATCAATTAAAGGTCCCATGTTTTACTATTTTTACACTGCGTTGTCATAGCGGACGCACAGTGTGCGTTCGGTTCCCAGATGCTGATTTATTATTTTTCATTTTTTGGTTACCATGGCAATGATGGCCTTTTTAGCTCTTAAAAACAGTCGATACATTGAGTTTAGGTCTGTACACTGCAAGACCTGATAGCAAGAGACGATATCTTGAATATATCCTGAACATAGTTGAATTCATCTACATTTTCTTAAAATAAGATCACAACAAACCAAATATAAGATCAAGTTATTTCTAAATACATTTTCAAAAATGTTAAGCAAAAAATTAATAGTTTTAGGAAATTATTCTTGAAATACACTTTATTGCCAAAAGTATTCGCTCGCCTGCCTTCACATGCATATGAACTTGAGTAACCTCCAGTTCTTAATCCATAGCGTTTAATATAATGTTGGCCCACCCTTTATAACCTATAACAGCTTCAACTCTTCTGGGAAGGCTTTCCACAAGATTTAGGAGTTTTTGACCATTCTTCCAGAAGCGCATTTATGAGGTCAGACATTGATGTTGGATGAGAAGGCCTGGGTCACAGTCTCTGCTCTAATTCATCCCAAAGGTGTTCTATCAGGTTGAGTTCAGGACTCTGTGCTGGCCGGTCAAGTTCTTCCACACCAAACTCACACATCCATGTCTTTATGGACTTTGCTTTATGCACTGATGTGCAGTCATGGGGAACAGGAAGTGGCCATCCTCAAAGTGTTCCCACAAAGTTGGGAGCATGAAATTGTCCAAAATGTCTTGGTATGCTGAAGCATTAAGAAGCATCGTTTCACTGGAAGTAAGGGGTCAAGCCCAACTCCCGAAAAAACAACCCCATACCAGTTCCAACATGACTGTGCATCAGTGCACAAAGCAAGGTCCATAAAGACATGGATGAACGAGTATGAGTGAAAAATTCAGGATGTGACCCCAGATTAACATTCATATCTAAACAAAAGAAGCTTGGGTAGCTCTTTGCGCGCAGCTGTTAACAGCTAACCTACCCTTTCTTGGCTTTTAAAAACAGACAGGCCATTAAGTATATCCCTGCGGCATCAGACCTCCAAAGTTGATTCCTGTCTCGGGTCTGTGTGTGGAGTTTGCATGTTCTCCCCGTGCTTGGTGGGTTTCCTCCCACACTCCACAGACATGAAGAGTAGGGTAATGACCATTCCCAAATTGCCCATAGTGTGTGGAGATGTGCATGCCTGCAATAGATTGGCAGCCAGTTCAGGCTGTACCCTGCCTATACCAGAGAAGCAATATAGAGGTTTAATGAACTTAGAAGATAGGTTTGTTGTGTGCAGTTAGGTACTAATGGGTAGGCCACCCTTCTTAAGTTGTTGACAAAAACACGTCATTAGATTTAACACTTCATTTTAACCTTGCCATCACTTAACAGGTTACAATATCAAGAATCAAGTCCTATTTTGTTTATTTTGCTTTTGGGGATCATCATTATGGAGAGGGGTTTCATACAGAGCAGCTATTGACAGCCTAGTGAACCAGCCTGCTCTGTTTAAACACTCTAATGGAATACCTTGTTTTCTCCCAGATCTAGAGCCCTGGAGTTGCCCTCGTTTAGTTGAGTAGCTAGAAGAAATTATTCACTATTTTAGCAAGAAAATGTCACTGAAAAACACAGATTCTCTGGTACATCCTGACCATGTTTAAGCCCCAGCTCCCACAGTTTGCCATTGTAGCTACACTGGGATATTTCACTGTGCAGTAATGTGTACTGTGTGTGTCAAATAAAGGCTTAACCTAAAAATTGTCTGGTTCAGAAAGCAGTCGGAAGTGAAATGGTCTCTCACAACTTGCATAATTTGTAGGAACATTTTCTACTGTACATAAAGTTTATTCTCTTCACTTAGTATTAAAGAGAGAGAGTTTGATGTTTTTTATTAACAGCCACCAACAGAGCATGTCCTGCTTTTTGTCACAAATCTAATACAACCCACAATGCGAGTGTGTTATAGTTTAATCAAATTTGAGACACCTGGGTGGAGCTAAGTTGGAGTAAGGTCTTTTAAACATCAGGAACCCTAGCAAATCCAGATAAAAGAAGAGGAAACAGAGGGTGTATGATCTTCTCATGTTACGTTGGAATTTTACATATTTGGACCCCTTCAGTGGTAAGGGTTTGGTGGGGAGATATAGAGGATACACCCCTGAACCCACACAGACGTATGGTAAATGTCATTAAAGGCCATTGGTGTGCGTGATAGTGCAGTTTATCTCCCTCAGGGTGGAAGCAGACCGAGGACAACATGTGCAAACAAGATGTACTTTGTGTGTAAAATGATCTCTTTCTGTTTCTCTCTCTCTGTCTCTACTGTTTCTCTCAGCCATGCATCAGATGTGATGGAGACCTCCGGCTGGAAGTCCATGGTGGCGTCTCATCCTCACCTGGTCGCCGAGGCGTACCGTTCCCTGGCATCGGCCCAGTGTCCCTTCCTGGGCCCACCCCGAAAGCGCCTCAAACAGTCATAGTGCCCTTAGCTTTAGCCCACCCACCCCACTTGACAGGGACTGCCCACAAAGAGGCGCCATTCTTAAATTTACCCCTTAACTTCTAAATATACTCCCTGTAGGGACTCTAGCCAACCCTTGATCCTGAGGTACTGTGTTCTGTAGCGTCCCTCCCTGTTCTCCTTAACGTCCTTAGCCCACAAATAAAAAAAAAACAAACCCAGGTGTGCCAGGGAACCTCCAGCAGAACGATCAACAATAGAGGCAGCGCTGTACCCGAGGGTTCCTCCAAGCTCTGCTCCCTCTTTGATGCCCCTTCCTTACTGCCCAGCCTAAACAGGATAAGCGGGCTTTCGGTGGGATCCTGGACTCGGCGGTGTCTCCAGATCAGTTGGGCAAGTTGGATGGTGACTACATATACAGGACACAAGGACTCTATCGGTGGACTGTGACCTTCCCCACTGTCCCCTGCGATGGATTCTCCTTTACTGTGTTGTGTCATTTGTTCCCTTTCGTAATGACAGATGGATTTTTTTAAGGATGAGAACAAGAACCCAGCGATTGTTGGGGAACTGCAGCGCTTTTAAATAGGTAGCTTGTTTCCTTATGATGACATCAGCATTTCGTTCCGATGTTCGAGTAGGTCATGTGTCTCTCTTTGATGACATTTTATCCTCAACTTGTCGCAAGTGTAAGATCCTGAAGAAAGTGACTTTTACCAAACCTTTCTTTGCTGACTCCTGATTGGCCAGTTGGAGAATAAGAGGTGCAGATGGACTTCCTGTATATCTCCTGAGTATTGGAGAGTACGTAATTGAGCAGAACGATGGAAGAGGGTGGAAAGAAGGGGGGAGTATGTAAATATGAGATGTTTCTTTTGATGTTTATTTGAGATTTTTCTTTCTTGTAGCACTTCTGTATTTAAACCCAGGCTTTCTGTATGAAAACAAAAACTACCCAAAAAAAATCCATAATAAACTTGGCTGTGCTCATGTTTGGTCTTTGACTGTTGTAGTACTGTGTTTACCAGATTTGTGTTTTTTTTTTTTCCCCATTCATATGTAGGCTTAGTTGTGGGTTTCAAAGAGTTTCAAGTTCTTTGGAAATGGGTTTAACTGACAGTTTGCTGAAGGCTCTTTTTCCACAGGGTTCCTGTTGAAGATAAATCAGTTATTTCCAGCTATTTTGATTGGAGAATAAAAAAAACAATGTGATTTACAGTGCCAAAATGAAAGTCACCTCTTCTACGTAGGGAGCTTAAATGACCTCTCTTTTCCTCTGTAGAGCGACAGAGTGAAATAATGATGCATTTGTTCAGATCTAGGGGAAACATCACTTCTTGTTAAAGTCTGTCTTTGACAAGAAAGAACACGCACCGAGTGCCTGTTGTAGATTTTAGCCGCTGAGTGCTTTCGGAGAACGGATGTACACTTGTTCGGCCTCTTCGTAAACGTTGGACGAAGCAATTTTGTTACACCCGTGAGTGTATCTATCTTTGAGAAGTGCTAAGATGATAAATAGATCGGGAATGGACTTGCATATGCAGTAGGTTTCTATATACGGAGCTCCGCTGACGACGCGTCCAAGAGACGATGCGTTCCTGTGGCAGCTGAAAAAAACGTGTTACTTCGCAGAGGCTGAATTTTGTCAAACAGTTGTATTTTTCCATGAATAACACCTGGAAAGACCTTCCATGCTGTCACCCACAGGTCATCTGAATATCAAAAAGCCCTATTTAGTGTGTGGGAGTTCTGGTCATCACAATCTCGCCTACCTACCTGAGGTACCACAAGGTATGTAGCTTAGATGGAGTACTTTATTAATCCCAAATGGAAATGTTATGAAAATTATAAAAATGTTACTTTGCAGTTAATTGAACCCCATCATGATGCCCTACACATCACCCCGTGTCAAGTCCTACATTTCTTGTGGTAAATTAAATGAAACTACAGTACAACACATCCACATGCATAGCAGATAGCTAGCAGTTTTAGCAGATTAACCACGCCCTGTATTATGGATAATTTTAAGGTGAATGGGAAATGTAGCTATAGAGATCAAAATCGTTTACCAGGTTTGTTTACCAAATGTTTATCTCTGTAGTAAAGTTGGTCATTTTAACCTGGGTTTTTTTATTCACTTTTAGACCACGCTTCTAGTGGTCATTCAAGGGACTGCACGATTTGGCACTTCCACATTGGACTCATTTTTCAAACCTAAAGGTTGTCCCTTGGGTACAGCCTTTTTGCATTTGTTTTTTTTGCCATAATCTAAGTGAACTAACACTGATTTACAAACCATAAAGGAAAAAAAAAACCCTTGGGTGAATTTTCTGTGACCACGCCCGAATGCTGTACAGCTCGAGCAAAAGTGAGTTTACCTTATTATAACCACCTTGAAGTAGATTATTTTCCTATAACAGGACAGTCCAAAGTGTTTTTTATTCTTTACTTAACCCTTGATCCCTTTGACCGTCTTTGCTGGGTCAAATTTTCCTTGGAAATAACAATACACAGGCATATAGACGTTACTTAATTCCACTCTCTAAAGTGTCTTTAACTCACCTACAACAATATTGACGACAAATATAAAATAAAATATTAAAAATGTATCTTTGTGAGATCTCTGATAATGGAAAAGACACCCATTTTGTTTGATTAAAAGCAACAGAGTAATTAAATCATTTGCAAAATAAATCCTGTTTTTTCTTGTGAAATATAATTAAAGCAATGTTTTGTGTTTAATTTAAAAAATAAAAAAAATTATGTTATATCCAGAGTAGGGTTTGGCCAGCTGTAACAAAGCAAATGGCAGCTAAAAAGAAAAAAGAAAATAATTGGAAACAAAATTAGCATTTATTTTTATTTAATTTATGCTTTCAAAAAGTAATCAAATCTTTTTTAAATAACTTTGGATAAAACAGAACAATGTGTGCATTCATGTCTGAAGTAGATGCGCTACATTCTAAAAACTAGAATAATGAGCTTTATTTAAAGGAAGAATAAAACCAAACATTTAAGCGTTCTCTGCACAGCTTACGGTGAACACATCTTCCTGTTTGGGCATTACAAATGGACTGGGTTCATGTAAGACTCCTCAGCTCCGGTCCTGGAAGGCCAGTGTCCAGCCTATTTTTATAATTCAGTGGTTAAGGTATTGGACTACGGGTACAAACCGCAGTTACCGCTGTTGGGCCCTTGAGCAAGGCCCTTAACCCTCGACTGCTCAGATGTATAAGGAGATGATAATGTAGGTCGCTCTGGATGAGGGCGTCAGCCAAATGCCGAAATGTATAATTTACTAACCCCTAAATGCACCAACTGAACCTGGTCATTAACAGACGAGTTGAATCACCAGACTGTGTTGGACACTGGACCTCCAGGAGAGGAGTTGAAGATCCCTGGTTTAGATGGTGCTTTTATTTTCTCTGTAGGTATGAAAATTGGTGTTTCCAATTCATGCCATCGGCTGCTTAAAGTGGTCTAGGATATTTGTGAAAAGATGAGCTTCCTCCTTTCTTTCTCTCAGAGAATACGAACGCATAAGACCTTGGGTACTCCTTCTAACCACTTATTACCCTTGGGGCAAATTGGACCGAGGAACTTATAAGGGAGAAGAATGTGTGTTTGGGGGGGGGGGTATAGGATGTGTTTTCAACAAAATAATTTGATCCTTTATAACAAAAATAAATGGGTCGATTTGCCCCAAGGGCAACATGAGGGTTAATGCAGACAAGAGTGCTGAATCCAGCTTCACTCCTTCAACCATAAACAGTGTAAAAAGAACTAGACAAACCCGTCTGTGGTTTTCTGAAGAGCGGCTTTGAAGTTTCACTCTGGGAGCTCTGGTCATCGCCAAGGGGGGTAGAATAAATGTATCAATGGCTCTTTCTATGTCTATCTATCTGTATGTTACCACAAGCTAGCGAACCTAGCTTTAGCTGAATTAAAATGCTGAGGTGACTAATGTTACTTGATTTGGTTGAACTTGATCATCCATACTCTTAACGCCGTCCTGTGTCAACTTCTACAACCTTACCTTTTTGAGGTAAGTTGAACTACAACACTTCCAGTTAGCTGGTCAGCTAAAGTGAGACACAGCAAAAAGCTAGCAGTTTGACCCCTGCAATGCAGCTGTCACTCAATGCCCCATTGATTTTCCAACCTCGATGCCCCATGAAGTTGTCTTTTAACTGATGGGTTTGATAAAAATTCAACCCCTACCCTAGTACCAGGCTGTAAACTTATTTATTTCTGGTGTAAAGTTGGCCATTTTAACCTGAGACTCGTCTTTCTGAAGGCAGCTCCCAGTGGACAATTCTGGAACTGCATGTTTTGGCATTTTTCAGAACTGAAGTTTGTCCATCCATGTCCATTGATATTTAAAAAATATGTGGTAATAAAATTTAGTGTTCCATTATTTGTCCTCATTAATTTGTGTTCAGAAACTTACCGAGGCGTACAATTGTTGATTTAAACTTTTAAAATTAAAAGTGTAGTGAGTTTGAATTGAAGCACATTAAAAACCATCTTCATAGTTAAAGCCATATAAATAGTGGTGTATCAGACCATAGTTAATCCGTCTCAATCCCTCTCCATAGTTCATTCCTAAGGGGGAAATCTGTTTTAACTCATGCACAACCTATACTTCTGGCTTCTCAAACCGTGTTCTCAATTGCTTAAAGGTTTCCTCCTCACTTACAGTACACTGTGTTCACCAGGGTTGCCAGATTACTGCGACAAAATCTCCTAAATTATGTTTTTTTTTTTCTTACCCAAAATGAAAAATTCCCAGAAAAACATGCAATCTGAAAACGAGCCTCAAGCAAACTGTGGTTGGAAGTTTTTTTGACAGGAAAGGAAACGGCCAATTATATTGAACCCTGTCCAGTTTTTGATTTGTCTGGTGACAAATTTGTTCAGCTGGGTCACACTGTGTCATGTGGAGTGACTCTAATTTTTTTAATAATCTGGACACAGGCTAGACAGAACGGTGGCTTAGTGGTTAGCACTGTCGCCTTGCACCTTCAGGGTTTCGGTTCAATTCCCGCCTCGGGTCTGTGTGCATGGAGTTTGCATGGAGTTTGCATGTTCTCCCCCGTGCTTGTTGTGTTGTCTCCATGTGCTCCGGTTTCCTCCCACAGTCCGAAGACATGCAGATTACGCTGTTAGCGCCATGTCCAGGGTGTTCCCCCTACCTCGTGCCCCAAGTATCCTGGGATCGGCTCCAGGCCCCGCGCGACCCTGTATACAGGATAAAGCGGTATAGACGGTGGGTGAATAGGATGTCCAGTACTTTTTCCTTAAACTGTAAGGAATAAAAAGAACATAGTTGAAAAAATAAATCCTCATGCATCCCGTCATTATTCATATTGCACTTTAACAATTAAGTTTTATATCTAATTTAAACGATTTGACCATGAGTACGTTCCGTGCTTTAAGTGTTACTTAAGATCTGTAAGTGATAAACGGAAAGCTCAATTATATTTCCATTTTCTGATCTGGAGAATGATTTAATTATTCAATGAATTTTCTTAAAAGGATGAATAACAATTGCAAGTTATTTTTACTTAAATGGGGTTCTGACCCTTAGTTTGAGAAATCACTGAACTTAATTGTTTTAAGCCTTTCCACAACATTATACGTATTAAAATTTTTAATCCTTTTAAAATAACTTTGAAAAAGGTTAGTAAATTGCTGTGGTATAAGTGGAGTAAACCACTGTGTTATTAAAGAACCGCCTACAGCCATTAAATCCATTTGCGTATTCTTAATATAAGATGTCAGTTAAATGTCAAGCACTCAGCCGGGCAGACATCTTTTCCCTTTTTTTCCCCTTTTTTTTTTTTTTTTAACAATTACTTTATCATTTTTAATTTCCCGACTCCGTGTTCCCATTACCGAATCTGCCGTTTTACTCTCAGGCTATTCTCGAAGTAATTGAGCCCTCTCTCAATGATTAAAAATGCATCAGTGGATCAGACAGGAAAATGTCAAAACTGATTCTTCAGACCTCGTACTGAACCTTTCAGGAAATACTGGTTCAACATCAATTAAGCGTCTTGGTAAATATTGTCCTGGACTTCTGTAAATATCAGTTTGAGCTCAGACAGACATTTCAGGAAATACTGCACACGTATTGATCAAGCTTTTTAAAAAACATGAATCTGATGTCAAGCATTTCAGGAAATGTCTGTCACTGAGGGTCAGTGGAGAAATGAACGGCAATCTGCTTTTGTGACGCATGCCCAAAACTTAAATGCTCTTAATAAAAAAATATTATGATCATTAATAATGTATTTTTTTTTAATCAGCAGCATTTCCACCCATGTAGATATGACTTTATTTCGACTTTCACGTAGCTAGTACATACAGTACTATCCACTCATCATCTGGTTTAATTAAGAAACATGATTGCATGCGATCTTTCTTTTATTAACCTTCAGTGGACATTCCCCCTCTGTGTGTGTGTGCACTGATTCACACAGTAGCCTTGATGAAACCGCGGCTCGATGTGATGCTGGGAAAAAAAAAGGTTGCTGAATGAAAAAATGCTTGGCGAAGGGAAAGCCGCTGAGATCGTGATTATCGTTTATAATCCAAATGCATGCAGAAATACAAATCTTTATAAAGGGTTCATAAATAATTAGATATTTAAGGGAAACGAGTGTGAGTGTATTTACTGTATAAAGCAAGTCCTGTGGCAAAAAAAAAAAAAGAACATGGGTGTGGCCTAAACTAGGACGGGTTTGGGAACTTTATTGAAATAATGCCAGCCTGGTTAAATATTAGAATATTCTGAAAAAGGTTATTCTTTTCCTATTTACTGTAATTTAAAACGAAACTCCAACATTCTTATACGATTCAAGCCTTAATCTCAAACCTCATAGCTCAGTGGTTAAGGCACTGAACTACGGTTCGGAAGGTTCCAGGTTCAAATCCCACAAATGCCAAGTTGGACCCTTGAGCAAGGCCCTTATAACCCTCAACTGCTCATATATATAATGAAATACAAAAAATATAAGTCGCTCTGGATAAGGGCTTCTGCCAAATGCCTAGATGTAGATGTAAAGGGGTAAAAAAAAAAAAAAAAAAAAAGCCTGTCTTCCTTTTCTCTCCTTTTTAATTTTTTTTTCAGAAATTTACAATACAGAAATGTCAAATGTCTGAAATTGATTGTTCATTTATGCACTCAATGCTTGGTCAGAGCTCCTTAAGTATGAATGACTGCATCGATGCGTGTAGGCACGGAGGTGATCAGCCTGTGGCACTGCTGAGCTGCTATTGAACACCAGTGTGCTTTGATAGCAGCCTTCAGCTCGTCTTGTATTGTTGGGCCTTGTGTTTCTCATCCTCTTCTTGATAACACCTCATTGGTTCAAAACCGTTCTGCTAGACTGAAAATCGACATTTACGTTAAAGGATATCAGTGAGTGGAAGCAAAAAGTGCACTACAATATCAGCACCAGCAGACGACATGGCACTCCAAACCGTTCACACTTGGGTTCTGTGCCTCTCTATTCTTCCTCTAGATTCTGAGAACTTGATTTACAAATGAAACCTTCATCAGAAAGGAGAACTTTGAACCACTGTGTACCGCTCCAGTTTTTTTTCCTCCCTAGCACAGATAAGATGCTCCTGATGATGTGTCTGTTCAGGAGAGGCTCGGTACTAGGATTGCAACCTATTTCCTGAAGATGTCTGCGCATGGTGGCACTGACTCTATCCTCTCTCCAGTCCTTGTGAAACTTGACAGAAGAATAAAAAAAAAAATTTGATTATCCTAGTACCCAGTCAATCGCAGGGCACCAGTGGCGCGCGCGCACACACACGCACCTTGGGGCAATTTAGGTTATCCAGTCCATCTACAGAACACTAATTGGTGTTCCCAAATTGCTGTGTGTGCGTGTGCGATGCCCTACGTGAGTCTCCTGGGATAGGCACCAGACCTCCCCTCGACCCTGTATGCAGGATAAAGCAGTGTAGACGATGAGCGAGAGCTTTCTTTAAAAATTAAAATGGTTGGATTTTGTTCATATCTGCATCTGTTGCTATATGCGTCATAATTCTGAATAATATATTTGGAATCAGCTCTACCCCAAAATGCACATTTGCATCCTTAGTTCTTCCCTTTTTCCCTTTCGATCTAACCAATTCATCCTTTATGATTTATCCTCTTCATCCATAAAGAGCTCAAAGCAGATCTGCTGCAGAACTATAGAGAACAATTAAC